>OLKM01002896.1:0-21293 GCA_900291075.1 Melanogrammus aeglefinus | reverse complement strand
TGTTGTTTAACAGTGTGTGTAGCGTTGTGTGTTGGTGTTACCCTGTTGTGTAGCGTTGGTGTGTTGTGTTAACAGTGTTGTGTAGCGTTGTTGTGTTAACAGTGTTGTGTAGCGTTGGTGTGTGTGGAACAAGTGTTGTGTAGCGTTGGTGTGTTGTGTTAACAGTGTTGTGTAGCGTTGGTGTGTTTTTGTTCAAACTCCAGCTCGGTAATGTGTACCGCCTGGTTTGTGCCTGTTTTGTGGCCTCACACACCGCGTTGTGTTATGCGATTGGGTCGTGTGGTCGGTCTCGAGACTGAGGCCTGGTTCCTGTGAGCGTGTTGGGTTCGTGTTGTGCTCTAACAGGTCCTCTTGCTGTTAGGCCCTGCGCGTCCATGTTGATGGTGTGCACATTTATCCGCTGAACTATGTGCTTTGCGACCGTAAGAGGGGTTGGTTGGCGACGCTCGCTGAGAGTTAGACGAGATTGTGACGTGTTTGTTGATTGTGCTCCCACGCAGACTGTTTCTGTCGGGCGCTGTGGTGTTACTGATTACGGTGTTGCACGTAAGTCTGCTTGAGTGTTAGCAGTTAGAGTGATGTGTGTGTCTGGGTGTGATTAACAGGTGGTGAGCGTTGGTCGTTGTGTGTAGGTTATCACGAGAGTATAATGTTGTTAGCGTTGGTGTGGCGGTGTCTTGTATATATCACGCTGTTTGGGTTTAGCTGTAACTGTGTTGTGCTGCGTCTGGTCAGCTTGTGTAAATACAAGTGTGTGTAGTTCGTTGGTAGTGATTTAGTAACAGTGTTGTGTGTGGTCGCTGTGATTATCAGTGAACAGTGGTGTCGATGTTGTCTTGGTGTGTGGTGGTGTGTTAACAGTGTTTGTGTAGCGTTGGTGCTGTTTGTGTTATACAGTGGTTGTGTACGCAGTATGGTGTGCTATATGTTCTAATCAGCGTGTTTAGTGTAGCGGTAGAGTGTGCCTTGGTGTTTAAGAGCTGATTAGACGTCTGTAGCGTTATCAGGTTGTGTGGTCAGTCAGTGCAGTGTTGGTGTGCTATGCATTGGGTAGTGTCCTGGGTGGTGTTGTGGTGTTGACAGTGTTGTGCGTAGTGTTGGTGTGTCTCATGTTTAACAGTTGTTGTGTAGCGTTCGTGCCTGTGTGGCATTGTTGTTAAACCTTGTGTATGGATGGTACGAGCGTTTCTAGAGCCTGTGTGGCTAGTGTTAACCAGTGTGTGTGTAGTCGCTTGTGTGGTGTTGGTCTTCCACAGTTGGTTGTCGTAGCGTGGTCGTGTTTGATAGTTGAACTAGTGGTTGTTGTACGGTTTGAGTGTGTTGTGGTAACAGTGTTGTGTATGACGGTCTTGTAGTGTGTACAGTGTGTTAGATAGTGTGTGGTGTCGTCAGCGTTCGGTCGTGTCTTGTGTGTTGTGTTGCTTGATGACAGTCTTGGGTGTAAGTGGTAGTATGTGTGGTGTTTAACAGTGTTGTGTAGCGTTGGTAGTGTTAATCAGTGTTGTGTTAGCGTTGGTGTGTGTGTTGACGAGTGTTGTTGTCGTAGGTGCGTTATACATGTGTTGCTGTAGTGTAGTCGGTAGTGTTTGTTGGTAGCAGGGAGAGGTTTTGTAGCTGTTTGGGTGTGGTGTTCGTTAACTAGTGTTGATAGAGCGGTTGGTCTGTTTGTTACAGTTACACACGTTTGCTTGTGTGTTATAGCGTTGGAGTGCTGTGTGTGTTAACAGTGTTAGTGCTGAGCGTGTGTCGTGTTATGTTACACAATGGTGTGGGTTGTAAGCGTTTGGATGTGTGGTGTTGATTACACTGTGTGATGTGTGAGCGGTTGTGTGCGTTTGAGCGTGGTTGTAGTCAGTAGGTGTGTGTTACGTTGAGTGCGTTGACAGTGTTGTCTAAGCGTTGAGTATTGTTGTGTTACAGCAGGTGGTGTCGTATCTGTTTGTGTGTGAGCCAGTGTTTGTGTAGCGTTCGCGTGTGTGTGTTGCAGTGTATGTAGTAACAGGTGTTGTGTGGTTGTAGCGGTTTGGTGTGGGGTGTGTTAGTGTAACAGTGTTTGTGTCACTGCCGTTGGTTGTGTTAACAGTTGTGCTGTGTAGCGTTGGTGCGCTTGTGTACACACAGTGTGTGTAGCGCTTGGTGGTAGTTGTGTTAACAGTGTGTGTAGCCGTTGATGCGTATGTTGTTAACAAGTGTGATGTAGCGTTGGTGTGTTGTGTTAACAGTGTTGTGTAGCGTTGGTGTGTTGTGTTAACAGTGTTGTGTAGCGTTGGTGTGTTGTGTTAACAGTGTTGAGATGTAGCGTATTGTTGTGGTAACAGCGAGTGGTTGTGTAGCGTATTGGTGTGTGTGGTGTTAACAGTGTTGTGTAGCGTTGGTGCGTTGTGTTAACAGTGTTGTGTAGCGTTGGTGCGTATTGTGTTAACAGTGTTGTGTAGCGTTGGCTGTGTTGGTGTTACACGGTGATTGTGTACGTTGGTTTGTTGTGTATATAACAAGGTGTTGGTGTAGCGTGTGTGTGTGTGTTAACAGTGTTGCGTGTAGGCGTACTGGTGTGTTTACATGTTGTGTAGTGCGTTAGGTTGCGTTGGTTAACAAGTGTTGTGTAGCGTTGGTGTGTTGTGTTAACAGTGTTGTGTAGCGTGGTGTGTTGTGTTAACAGTGTTGTGTAGCGTTGGTGTGTTGTGTTAACAGTGTTGTGGTTAGCGTTGGTGTGTTGTGTTAACAGTGTTGTGTAGCGTTGGTGTGTTGTGTTAACAGTGTTGTGTAGCGTTGGTGTGTTGTGTTAACAGTGTTGTGTAGCGTTGGTACTGACCTGCAGCACTCGGACTGCCTCCCCCAGCATGGGTCCCAGACAGCGGGTGGTGTAGAAGCCGGGCCGCCGCGTCCGTACCATGACAGACCAGACATGAACAGACAGACAGACAGACCAGACGACAGACAGCCACCAGGTCCCCGTACATTCACACTCCAGATACGAAAGAAGCTTTCTGCTTTGTTTCCAACGCGTACGTGCGTGGCGGTGCGGAGTGCAGCTCGCTGTAGTGTGTCTTCTCTCTCTCACACACCGACCACGCTGATGAATGTAACCCTGCATCAGGCCGGACAGTCCGACGCCTCTATCGGCGGCGGCGGCCGTGGTGTCCTTGGACGTCTGCTCCGTGGTGATGATCTCCAGCAGCTGCATCTTTGTCCACGCGGGTGGAGAAGTAGCTGCAATGCGATCACCTGGGGGGGACAGAAGGTCATTCCACCAGGGGCTGTGGGAGGGGCGCGCGCGGCAGGTGACTAGAGACACGCCAGCGTCAAACAAAAACACTAGCATTGGTTAAATAGAGGGAAGGAGTGGATACTAACCTTATCTGGCCTGATACTGGCAGCCGCGATGTCCTTGATGGGCAGTGCCGACGTATTGCTGGCGAATATACAGTGTGGAGAGATGACCTGCAACACATTCATTAGGGTGAGAGGGCTCCTACAGCCAGGGTCCGGGTTTAGGATAGCAGCAGAGAGAACCAGCAGAGAGAACCAGAGAGGAACAGAGAGGACCAGAGAGGACCAGAGAGGACCAGAGAGGACCAGAGAACAGAGAGGACCAGAGAGGACCAGAGAGGACCAGAGAGGAGTCGGTCCTACTCACAGCTTCCACCTCCTTGAGGACCTTGTGCTTGATGTTGGATGTCTTCGAACACGGCCTCGATCACCATGTCGGCCTTCTCGAAGCCGCTGTAGTCCAGCTGCCCCGTCAGGCCCGACAGGATGGAGTCCCTCTCGAACGACGTGATGCTCCTCTTCTTGGTCTTGGTGTTGAGTCTGGGGGGGGGGGCACAAGGAGAGTTAGGGGAGGAACAAGAAACAGGCAGGAACCTCCTTAATGAAAAGATAGTAATTAACAAGCCTGGTAGTTCCACTCAGGGTTAACCCTAACCCTTTGTCATTCCCACTTCACCGGATCAATACATTTACTTCTCAGTGCGTAACCGATGCATTAAATGAACACAAAGTGGTATCCCCAAGCTAGACACAGAAACAAAGGAACCACAAGTATAAAAACACTATCATCATAATTTTGAGTTTTCAAAATGCATTTGATCTGGCATGAGGCCCACTGCTTCCTCCCCGTTTCCCCGACACAGCCAGAGGCTAGAGCCCAGAGCCCAGAGCCCAGAGCCCAGAGCCCAGAGCCCAGAGCCCAGAGCCCAGAGCCCAGAGCCTAGAGCCCAGAGCCCAGAGCCTAGAGCCCAGAGCCCAGAGCCCAGAGCCTAGAGCCCAGAGCCCAGAGCCCAGAGCCTAGAGCCCAGAGCCCAGAGCCTAGAGCCTAGAGCCCAGAGTCCAGAGCCCAGAGTCCAGAGCCAAGAGTCCAGAGCCCAGAGCCTAGAGTCCACAGCCTAGAGCCCAGAGTCCAGAGCCTAGAGCCCAGAGCCTATAGCCCAGAGCCTATAGCCCAGAGCCCAGAGCCTAGAGCCCAGAGCCTAGAGCCCAGAGCCTAAAGTCCAGAGTCCAGAGCCTAGAGTCCAGAGCCAAGAGTCCAGAGCCAAGAGCCCAGAGTCTAGAGCCCAGAGCCAAGAGCCCAGAGTCTAGAGCCCAGAGCCCAGAGCCCAGAGTCTAGAGCCCAGAGCCTAGAGTCCAGAGCCCAGAGCCCAGAGTCCAGAGCCAAGAGCCCAGAGTCTAGAGCCCAGAGTCTAGAGCCCAGAGTCTAGAGCCCAGAGTCCAGAGCCCAGAGTCCAGAGTCCAGGGGGTTGTGACACTAGAGGGTGAGCCTAGAGGATGAGACACCAGAGGGTGAGACGCCAGAGGGTACGACGCCAGAGGGTGAGTCTAGAGGGTGAGACACTAGAGGGTGAGCCTAGGGTGAAACACCAGAGGGTGGGCCTAGGGTGAAACACCAGAGGGTGAGACACCAGAGGGTGAGACACCAGAGGGTGAGCCTAGAGGGTAAAACACCAGAGGGTGAGACACCAGAGGGTGAGACACCAGAGGGTGAGACACCAGAGGGTGAGACACCAGAGGGTGAGCCTAGAGGGTGAGACACAGAAGGGTGAGACACTAGAGGGTGAGACACTAGAGGGTGAGACACCAGAGTGTGAAACACTAGAGGGTGAGACACTAGAGGGTGAGACACCAGAGGGTGAGACACCAGAGGGTGAGACACTAGAGGGTGAGACACCAGAGGGTGAGACTCCAGAGGGTGAGACCGACCCTTTGTAGACCTGCTGCTCCCCCCTGGCCAGGCCGGGCACGGTGGTGTCCTTCAGGATGGTGTGGATGCCCTTGTCCACAGTCACCTGGGCCACGCCCGCCCCCATCAGACCGGCCCCCAGGATGGCCAGCGTCCTGCCGGCGAGAGACAGACACACACTCAGACAGACACCTGGCAGATCCTGGCCATGCACCACCTCACGTCACCTCTCAACCATTCCGCTGGCTCCATGCTGCTACAGCAGACCAGCGCTGTGTCGCCATCAACGCTTTGCATGTTGTTTTAATCACATCTTTTAGATATTTGTATTAAATTGCACTGCTTCTGCAGCACTGTCACTTTTTAATTTGCACGTATACTTAAGCTGTATGCATGGGACAAATAAACCCCTTGAATCTTAAATCGATCCTCTCTTTTCAGAGCGTTTCAACCCCTTCAAGAGTCAACTGCTGCCGTACCGGCGATCTCTTACCACAGCTGCACTTTATGACCTCATCGTCCAAATCAACCCTCACTTGATTATTTGTACATAAAAACCACTTGTACATTAAAGTAAAGGATGTTTCCTTTCCATCCTGGTACATGCATCCCAGACGTACTTGACCGGTCTCGCAGGTGTTCCAAAGCGGTTCTTCTTGCAGATCACCTGGCCCTGGTAGAGGCCGATGAGAGCTTCCGATTCTGTCGTTTTCGCCAGCTGACCGAAATTCTGAAAGACAGCAAAAATACAAATATTTGGTCTCCACGGTCAGTCACCAGATCTGGTGTGCATTAGAGTATAAAGCCCCGCGCTGCCCCATTACCTGAGACTCAGCCAGGTAGCCAGCGTCCGGACCCTGCTCCAGGCCAGCCTTCACACTCTGAGACCAGGAGGGAACACACACACAATCAGCACACAGTCACACCACTGGGACTAGAACATCCTCCTCCCCTTAACAGGGCAGGAGAGCCCATAGGGGCTGTGGCCAAAGGACCCTGAGCAGCGAGAGGAGGGAGCTCACATCGATGATCTTCAGCGGCGCGGGGTACAGCCCCTTGCTCTGCTTCATCACTTTGCCCGTCACCGTTTTGTAGATCTGATTACGGACCACCGGGTAGCTCATGACGTAGTCCTGGAGCTCTGGGGGGGAAGGACGGGACAGAGTGAGACAACAGGGGGGAGGAGAGTGAGACACTAAGGGGGGAGGAAAGGACGGGAACGGGGAAGCAGAGTAGAACTCCTAAGGGGGAGGAGAGTGAGACATTAGGGGGGAGGAGAGGGAGACACTAAGGGGGGAGGAGAGGGAGACACTAAGGGGGAGGAAGGACGGGACAGAGTGAGACTCTAAGGGGGAGGAGAGTGAGACATTAGGGGGAGGAGAGTGAGACAGTTCTAAGGGGAGAAAATGGACGGGACAGAGGTGAGAACTCTAAGGGGGAGGAGAAGTGAGACATTAGGGGGAGGATGAAGTGAGACAGTTAGGGGGAAGGAGAGTGAGACCACTAAGGGAGAAGGACGGGACAGAGTGACACTCTGAAGGGGAGGAGAGTGAGACAGCAGGGGGGAAGAGAGTGAGACGGCAGGGGGGAGGAGAGGGAGACACTAAGGGTGAGGAGAGTGACACTAAGGGGGGAGGAATGGAGGACGGACAAGAGTGAGACTCTAAGGGAGAGGAGAGTGAGACACTAAGGGGGGAGGAGGGAAACACTAAGGGGGCAGGAAGGACGGGACAGAGTGAGACTCTAAGGGGGAGAGTGAGACACTAAGGGGGCGGAGAGTGAGACACTAAGGGGGAGGAAGAGACACAAATGGGGAGGAGTGAGACACAAAGGGGGAGGAGTGAGACACTAATAGGGAGGGGGAGGAGTGAGACACTAAGGGAGAGGAGTGAGACACTAAGGGAGAGGAGTGAGACACTAAGGGGGAGGAGTGAGACACTAAATGGGGAGGAGAGACACTAATGGGGAGGAGTGAAACATCAGGAGAGGAGTGAGACAGTATGGGAGGAGTGGGACACTACGGGGGAGTGAGACACCAGGGGAGGAGTGAGACACTAAGGGGAGGATGGAGACACCAGGGGAGGAGTGAGACACCATGGGAGGGGTGAGACGTCAGGGGAGGGGTGAGACGTCAGGGGAGGGGTGAGACGTCAGGGGAGCAGTGAGACGTCAGGGGAGCAGTGAGACACCAGGGGAGGGGTGAGACACCAGGGGAGGGGTGAGACACCAGGGGAGGGGTGAGACGCCAGGGGAGGGGTGAGACGCCAGGGGAGGGGTGAGACGCCAGGGGAGGAGTGAGACGCCAGGGGAGGAGACAGCAGCCGGGAGTGGGGTAGGGTTAGGGTTTTGGGGAAATATCTAATTGCGATTAAGTCTTTTTCTTTTCTATCTCAGCTGTTGCGATTTGCAAATGGCGCTCCATTACATTGCGATGTCGGTTTGGATAAAGCGAGGTGTGCTGCTCACTCTGCATGGTGCCCTTCTCTTTGGTCAGGGGGATCTTCTTGGCAACGATTCCTCGGGCGAACTCGACGGCGACCTCCTCCAGGTACTCAATGGTCCTCTCCTCCGGGCCCTTCAGCCCCGGACCTGAACACCCCAGAGGGACGGAAGGACAGCGGCACTGAGGACACGTCTTATTCAGGTGGTGTGCTGATGGTTTATCCCATAAGGACATCCAATAATAATCAACTAGCCGCGGGACAATCAAGCAGCGCACACAGGACATTTAGTAGACACACATATCCAAAGGAATAAGCTTTGGATAAGGCCAGACTGATAACAATAAAAATGCAATCAATATTGGCTCCACTGAACAATATCATTTTGGGTTCCCGCCGGCTGGCAGAGTTCCCACGCGGGGACCTTGAGGTGGGTTGGACCCCTGTCTCACCGAGAGGGTCCACCAGCTGGTGCACCAGTCCCATCTTCTTGGCCTTGTCCGCTCTGATGTTTCTACCGGTCAGCATCATATCGAAGGCACTGGGGACTCCCACCTGCAGACGACAGGAGCATTGACACATTCATTCCTTTTGGTCCGTCTCCTGCACAGTACAGCCTGATACAGGCGGTAGGAGAATCATCATTTTAGAACCGATAGCTTAACATGAACTCATGTTTAGAGTAGAAATAATATCGGTTCCATCTCCGATGTTTTGAATGGACATCGATTTGACTCCCCGCAGACATTATTCTGCCGAGTAGAGCCACACTAATGCAATAACCCAAAGGCACTACGCCCTCAAGTGACCCTTGTCCATAAAGGGCTTGACTAATAAAAGGTCCTCCTCAGGATAACTGAAGGATAACCCACCATCTTGGGCAGCCTCTGGGTGCCTCCGGCTCCGGGCAGCAGACCCAGCATGACTTCAGGGGTCCCCAGCACCGTCTTCTTACTCTTGGTGGCGATCCTGTACTGGCACGAGATGGCAAACTGAAAGGCACACACACAACAGGATTAGATAAGGATTAGAGTGTCTGACGCGCTTGTGATCGCAAACAGCTACCGTTACAGGATGGTGGTTTGGTGAACCTTAAAATAACCCATTTGTCAGAGTGGTCACCATTAAGTTCAGAGGCCTGACATAAGACGATAGTACTTTGAGTGGAACCCAGGGAGAGTGTCCCCATGCGGTTCAACCTGAAGAAGGCCGTCCTACAGGACGGGGCTGACCTCAAGGCCTCCTCCCAGACAGGAGCCGTTGATGGCGGCCACGATGGGCTTAGGCGATTTCTCAATCTTCTCAAACATCTTCTGTCCTTCCTGAGAAAGCCGAGTCACCTCCTCGGTGTTCGTACAGGCCTGGATCATGCTGCAGATGGACGGTGAACCACGTTAGGATCACTCAAATGGACGCACCGTTTGATATTAGGTCATACCTGCACTCTGTGAGGCCTTCCTACACCACAGTTACCACACAGCCCTTTTCTGTTAAGACACATTTAACTATCCCCGTTTACTTAATCCTCCATGACCTTCATATGAAGATGGTGAACCCCCTCAGAACCAGCTTGAGACAGTCCCACCCAGAGAACACACATTCTGATCCTACTGGTTCATGTGTTTTTGCGTTGAAGTGGTTTGGGTCGTCTGAAGATCCCTTTATGTTATGGTTATTTCAGGTAGCACAATATTGGAACAGAACAGAATTTGTGATTGCTGGCACTGATCAGACACACTGACATCATCCCTTTTCTACCCAGATATCAAAATCCTAAGTGAACGATAACACCAGCTGATGACAGATCCACTGACACAACCCCGAAATGTGAAACCATGTTCTGCTGAACGGACTTTGAGTGCAGACGAGTTCTATTGGTCCTACTTGATGTCAGCTCCAGCGATGAAGCAGCCGGGCTTGGAGGAGATGAGGACAGCACTGCCCACCGCCGTGTTGGCCCAAACCTCCTCCATCACCTCCGACATCTCCCTCTGCATCTGGACCGACAAGGTGTTCACCTGGGGGGGGGGGGGCACATCAAGTACTTTGTGTGTTTTTGTCGTTCAATTTAGTTGAATCTCATTGTGTTCATTTAATGATAACTAATCAAACCTTGGAATTTGGGTCATTCATCCGGATCACGGCCACATCTCCCTTGACCTCGTAGTTCACGTGGGTTCGGGCTAAACATGAACACAGAATGTCAACGAGTTTCACTATGTAATGTGGCACAAACCATAACATATATTTCCAAAGACAATTATAAGGTTGTGTAGATTGTATTACCCATCATGGTGGAGGCCACAGAGAATGTTCGAGAAGAGGACCCTACAGAATATAGACAGAAATAAACAATGATGTAAATACAGATAATAGATACAGATAGATATTTATAGATATTTATCTGTAGATACAGATAAATAAGTGTGGACATTTGTTGCATACAACAAGTGTAGATGTTTATGGCATTTGTGAATAAAACTACAGATGCATACATTGCAAAACCTAAACCGGTACACAACAGTACTGCATTAAGGTAGTGTTGCTATGTGGGCAAAGTGGAGTCAAAGAAGATGTTCTTCCGCACCGATCTTTATTCTGTTAAAGAGTATACTAATAATTTGTAATAAACCCATTTAACTCTATCCCTGCCATGTGGGTCATTGATATTCTTCACATGACCTCGGAGTCTCCTGCGTCTGGCGGCTGACCCCTCACCCACATTCCCTCCCTGCGTCAGACGGGGTTAGCAGCAGGGCAGCATCTAGTGGACCACGGACGGTGTCACTGAGACACCCCACCGGTAAACCTAAGGGTTATATATATATACAGGGCCAATGCCAATAACCTTCAGCCCCCCTGCCTCCGTCGTTACAGAAGAGGAGCAGACACCAAGTCGGTTAGCGCGACCAACTCCACTAGACGTGTAGGACCCAGGCTACCAGCCAGCTAGCGCCCGGTCCCTCTCGGCGCTCCGCGGCCGGACTCCTCCCGGCGGGTTTAGGGTCGGGGTTCACCTGTGACAGCGGGGTTCACCTGTGACAGCGGGGTTCACCTGTGAGAGCCGGGGTTCACCTGTGACAGCGGGGGTTCACCTGTGAGAGCCGGGGTTTACCTGTGAGAGCGGGGTATCTCCTCGACGCTGTCCTGGAGAGCACACCAAGGGCTCGTACACCGGCCATTTTGGAGGGAGGTCAGGAGCAAACAGCGGAAGACGAGGCTGTCAGCGGCAGCTTGTGACGTCAGACCTGGACCGTAGCGCACAAGACGCTGATTGGCTCTCGTCGGGAAGGGCCGATATGATTGGCTCTCGTCGGGAAGAGCCGATATGATTGGCAGATACTTGTGAAGCTTATGAACTCATTCATGGTGGAAGTGGGTTAAAGTTCACCGTCTTCCGGGTGACGCGGCTTACAATCCTATTTGATTTATTTGTTAACCATGCATTCAATATTCTGTCTAATGTGGAATAATCTATTTTACACAGTTTAGTGTGAGGACTCGCTTAGTTCAATGTCTTGTTTCTTATCGGGTCCGTTCGGAAGAAAACTTTACCTGTCACTAAATAATTAATCTGGTATAAAAAAATCTATTTATCGATCATCAATGGCCAACAACTGCATATACACTAAATAAAATAAAGTTTGGTTATGATATCACAAATTATCATATGAAATACGATAATGAAACATCCTTAGTCAAACAGTTCAGTTAGGTTTAGTTTATTAGTTTATAGTTTTGTCGACCCTTTGATTAACTGCACAGTAAAAAGAGCAGCTTTAGCCTATTTGGCGAACTTCCAGCTGTAGTCCCAGTTTTCAATAGGCAACCTAAAACACAATAAGAATGAAATACATCACGTTACATTTATAATTACAGTAGGCCTAAGAAAAAGGGGTGAGAGACAAAACAATTGCACAAACATAAAGCACCCAATCGGAGCAAGAACAAACAAACATGAACAGATGATGGCAAAGACATCCAGACAGTTGAAGAACAACACACAGGAGACAGAGACAACACACAGGGGACAGAGACAACACACAGGGGACAGGGACAACACACAGGAGACAGGGACAACACACAGGAGACAGAGACAACACACAGGAGACAGAGACAACACACAGGAGACAGAGACAAGAACAACACACAGGGGACAGGGACAACACACAGGAGACAGAGACAACACACAGGGGACAGAGACAACACACAGGAGACAGGGACAACACACAGGAGACAGAGACAACACACAGGAGACAGAGACAACACCCAGGAGACAGGGACAACACACAGGAGACAGAGACAAGAACAACACACAGGAGACAGGGACAACACACAGGAGACAGAGACAACACACAGGAGACAGGGACAACACACAGGAGACAGAGACAACACACAGGAGACAGAGACAACACACAGGAGACAGAGACAACACACAGGAGACAGAGACAACACACAGGAGACAGAGACAACACACAGGAGACAGAGACAACACACAGGAGACAGAGACAACACACAGGAGACAGAGACAACACACAGGAGACAGGGACAAGAGGTCACATTGAAGGACATCAAGACAGAACCTGCATCCAGGTAACAGAGATGGAGCAGCGGCAACAATGACTGACTGTCCCGCCAAGCAGACGGTGCGGTCTTCCAGGTTGTTGGGAATATCCCGTACTGATACTGACTGTCGTACTGACTGGTTGATATCCCGTACTGACACTGACTGTCGTACTGACTGGTTAATAGTTTGTGTCAGGCGGTAGGCTAATTGTTCTTGCAGAGATTTAAGCAATTTAGAATCCATTCCATTAATATCCTTCGCTGTTGAGTTTTTGAGAGAATTAATGATTGCTCGAATTTTAAGTTCAGCGATAGTTTGGATGTTGAATGAAGGCCTGCTCATCTACTTCTAGAGTTTTTTTCAGTTGTTAAAGGAAATTTCAGTGCGATTTCAGCCCCCGAATCAATATTGATTAAAGGCTACATAATTGTGGTGGATCTTGCATTCATTTACCTTTCAGATTCAGCTCTAACTGCTTCCTAGGCCTGTGGCCAAAAGAGAAATTAGCATTGGCCTTTCTGATGACTTTGATTACTTTATTACGTAATGAAGTGAACCTATCCCTATCGATATTTAATTTGGGTTCAATGATATTTCAACGCAGATTTTCTTTCCTTCATCTGGTTAAATGTTTCAGTATTGAGCCAAGGAAGTGCATTGATTTTTTTTCTTTCCATTGACCTTGTTAGTAAACTCCTTAACTAAACTATGTAACTTGGCTGATAACATTTTGCTATCTGCTTCTGTATTGCTTCCAGTAAGTACATTTTTCCAATCAGTCTGCTGCACACCTGTTTGAAAATTAGCCATTTCATTTTTTGGAATTCTTTAGTTGCCCTATATGATTATCAGAATGATGAAAGCGCTTCTTTGTACGTTTTCTGGACATTAATGTAAGATTATCAAGTAATAAAATTCAATGTCTTAACAACTCTTTCAGGCTTGTAACTAAATATTATTGTCTATTTGTGTCTGGGAGGATGCATTTATCCTAGTTGGACCTTCCAAAAATGTTGGTAAAATCTGTGATCTGCTTAAGGGAATTCCTATTTTTATCTAACCAGTTACAATTTAGATCACCATTACCTGGCATTAACCTAAAATCACATGCCTTGAGTAGCTTTTTAAATGTGATATAAAAATCATATTAGAGGGAGGTGGAGGATACACAACAATCAGCACAAAATAAATTTCAGATGAAAGCACGATATTCAGTCCAATACACTCCAAATCAAGATCAAAAGGCCAGCATAGGCCAACATGATGACAGTTGGTGTGGCCTTTGATATAAATCATGACCCTACCCCCTCTTCCCTCAGATCGGTCTCGTCTAAAGATATTATAGCCTGGGAAATGCAATGTAGCAGATTGAGAGTTCTTATGTAACCACGATTCAGATAAGTCTAAAAAAAATCGAAGTTGAGTTACTAGGAAGATGATGCACTTGTTCAGCCTTTGGGGTGAGTCTTCAGATGTTAATATGCCCTCCAAAGATACCGCTGTGCTTGAGTTGTGAGTCCCAGATCGTTCGAGAGTGATTGAGATCGATGCTGGTGCCTCGGGAAGTCGGGCCTGGGCCGCAAGGGTGGATACCGCACGGGCAAACCGGGCACATGCCCAGGGGCCCTAAGCCAGAGCTTAGGTGTAAAGTCACTGTTAGTAACTTATAATGTGGCATTGTCGAAGCAATCAGTAGAGAAATACAAAAATTCAAGCGAAAGAAAAGCAATAGTAGGTCTATTACTACTGAGTGAAAAAAAAAAAATCACTAGGGGGCACTATTTCAGTTTGTGAATTTGAGACCGGTCACTCACAGGTCACGAACCAGCGCAACGGCGAACGGTTGTATCGGTGAACTTAAGTAGATCAGCAAAGCTAAAAAATAAATCAAGAAAGAAACAAGCAACATTTATTTGCTGATGACTTTAATTGAGGCCGCCTTGCCTGCGGAGTTGACTTTACTTAGCTGATCCGTCACTTTCTTATTGAACAGCCTCAAGAAAATTATATTTGACTATTCTTAATATTATAAACTAACGAAATTCGCCAAAAATCGCAACCCTTGTAAATCCTGTTTTGTTTAAATAAAGATAAAAAATTAAAGTTGATTTCACGAGCATTATACTTTTTGATGATTGTTTCGTTTCTTATAAACATGTCTGAACTGTAGCTGAAACTGTTGTATATTCTTGAGTGTTGACGAGGCCATCTTTATTCTTTACTATTTCTAAAGCAATTACAGATCACTTCCACAAGGGGGCGACACGAGAACGTATAAATCCAACAGTTGTGGACATTTTAACTTTCCTTTCCAAATTGAACATAATGTGCGGCAAAAAAGGATTCCATTCAGGTAAACTGTGCATGCAAATATTCGGTTATTTTGATTTGGCCAAGTTGTCAATATAACTTTCAAACCCTATAATGTTTTATAGCTTTGATAAGGATTTGGTTATGGTCGATATTCCGACTAACGTTACAATTTAATTAATGCAATAATATTGCCCTAAAACAGGTGCTTAAAATCGGGTAATTACCCCAAATCAGATGTTTTATTGCTGATGGTTCGCAGTATACGCCATTTGCGTCCACTGTCGCCCCCTGGCGGACTAGATGGACTACACAAAGAGTGGGCGGGCACGTCAATCCTCTGACACTACAACGAACCAATCAGCGGGGACCTCCTCCCATAGCAACACCAATCACGCAAGACGGGGAACTGTTGCGAAGGTAGTGGCGTTGGTGTGGTAGAGGCAAGTGCTTCCTATGAGCTTCTGCTGTTGCCTGCTTAGGAATAGCAGCAGCAATTCCGCCAATATATCGTCAAGTTTTGAGAGCCAACGCGTTAGCGTCACTTCAACACATCCACACGACACCACGGACCGATGGCTCGCTAGGTTTCGGCGGCGTTGCGGGCAGCAGGGTGTGCGATAATAGTCGGAATATTACAATGCCATCCCCGATGGAGGGGTCTTCAGAGAAAGGTGACCTGTTTACTGTGAAACATGAGCTGAAGAATGGTAAGTGTGGTCCACTGGCTAGCTAGCATCACACACACACACACACACACACACACACACACACACACACACACACACACACACACACACGACACACACGTACACACGCAGCTACATCACACACACACACACACACACACACACACCACACACACACACACACACACCCTTAAGGACCGAGGGGTCTGCGCTCCGATGACACGTGTGTGTGTGTGTGTGTGTGTGTGTGTGTGTGTGTGTGTGTGTGTGTGTGTGTGTGTGTGTGTGTGTGTGTGTGTGTGTGTGTGTGTGTGTGTGTGTGTGTGTGTGTGTGTGTGTGTGTGTGTGTGTGTGTGTGTGTGTGTGTCGTCTACGTTAGCTCGGACCTCGTTCCAGGCGGCTCTTCTCCCGGCGGAGCTCCGGGACGGGATGCTCCAAATGAGCGTTATTGAGGAGAGAGGGGGCGGGACTTTCAGTGGCTCGGGTTTGTTTGCGAGAGAGGGGGGGACTTCTGGCATAGGGAGAGCCGCTTCCGTTTCATATTGGGTTATTTCTTTGGAAAAAGAGCCATATTTATTCCCCTTGTCATTATTATGGTGTTTTTGGGCGTTTTCTTATTATTCTCTTTACGGAGACTGGTAGCCACTGAACAAATGTCATTGGCGGTAAGATACCGGAAGTGGCGTTGCGGTAGACCGGGATACCGTTACAAATCAGGACTCCCTCAGCCTACATTAGCTGTCTTTGCTAGTGCTGAAAGGGTCCCCCGTCGCCTACCATCGTTAACCAGACTAATGTAGACCGTAAAAGGCGAGGGCGAGCTGGCCTCACCCATCTACCAACGATAGCTGTTCCCTTTCATCGCCCATTCTTGCCTTACTAGTTACGAATATAAGTAAAATCAACTGTTCAAAAGTTGTTAACCCCCCCCCCCCCCATCTCAAACTGGGATCGTTTTCAAGCTCTATTATTCGATGACACTGATAAGGTGATCTCCAGTGATCTCTGACATGTCTTTAGGCTGAGAGCTTAGACGTTAGATAACCCAGATAGGTTATATAAAGCTAATGCTGCAGTCACTTCAAATAGAGCGTTGGGGTTCTGCTTTAATGTGGCCTCATGTACACTTCCTAATTCATAGGCACATTGTTGTAGATAGTGACACGCAAACACACGCGAACCAGCCACCAGCCAATAGTTTACAGCGTCCCCCTCTCTTGCCTTTACGACTGTTTGGCTCAGTGCAGTTGAAGCCCAGAATCGGGACCCCAGTGTTTACATGAAGTGGGGGACCGGTGCAGTTGTGTTCACTATCACAGCTGTTGTTAGGACCTTGTTATTGAAAGAGAGCCATAGATGGAAAGACTTGCACGAATCCTCCCACCACCTGAAAGCTTAAACACGTTTCCTCCATAGTTCCCAAAGGCATAAAGCGAGCGTAATCTTAGAAGATATTAATCGTGATTTGGACGGATCTGTAACAGTCTGTGTGGGCCAATATTGTTGTAAATTGTGGAACAGGTATAGACTTGAGCAGACGGCTTCGGCCCTTCCCCCAAATATGTTGACAGTCAGGTTGTCATTGGCAAGTGTTCTCTGATACTGGTGTTACTACTAGTGACACACACACACACACTCTCTCTCTCTCTCTCTCTCTCTCTCTCTCTCTCTCTCTCTCTCTCTCTCTCTCTCTCTCTCTCTCTCTCTCTCTCTCTCTCTCTCTCTCTCTCTCTCTCTCTCTCTCTCTCTCTCTCTCTCTCTCTCTCTCTCTCTCTCTCTCTCTCTCTCTCTCTCTCTCTCTCTCTCTCTCTCTCTCTCTCTCTCTCTAATGCTGCAGGGCTTTTCCAAGCTCTATAAAGATGGGACGTGGATATGTATTGCATACTGTCACTTCTACAATGTCCATACTGTTTTTTCTATGTAGAACTTTGGGAACCAAGTTAATGTTCTGTCGCATGACCAAGCCAGGATAACTCTCAGCACAGTCTATTAATAAACATCCTTAACGAAACCTGCCCCTCAAAGAGAGGATTCGCACCAACGTTACGCAATCTGAATCCGTTGGGCCTGAAAGATGTGGATCACAGCGTAGACACGCAGGATGGCCCGTTCTCTCACGCCATACAATACCCCCCCCCCCCCAAACATGTCTTCTGGTCGACTGAACACGAGGCCGATGGAGAAGAGGGAATCAGCTGTCTTCATTTCTGCGGGCGCCACAGCCTATTTTCAGAGTGTGAGATGGCAGGCATGCACTCAGTCCATGTGGACCACGGCTCCGGGCTTCACTGCAGCCCGGCGCACACGTGCGGGCCGGCGTGGGAGCAGCGTTGGGGCTTCATTAGCTTATTATACCGTTAGATGAACATCAAAGATTAACCTAATCCATTTCCTGGACGGCAGGCAGGGTTAGGTTGTATTATCTCATCTTTTGTTTTCCTATGCAGGCCTGACCCAGCAACATTTGCAAGTGACTTTGCATGCATGTGGGCATGTGTGGTGGATGTCATTCAATGGAAGCGTTTCTTTATTCAGGACCAGTGGGCGAGTTGGTTTTCATGCCAAATTCGCCATCAAAACTGGACCTGCTGACATGACATATTAGACACATGAAGGTTTTTCTTAGGTTATATATCTTCTACGCGTTTATTTAAGAAGTTCATTAGTAAACAACATTAAGGGACGCGCATGATGACAAAGCTGCATAAATTAGCATTTGTTGGTAAAATGCAGTAAAACAAGTTTTGGTTTTTTTCTGCAGCAATGTGGAAACGTCTCGTGGAAAAATAGCTACATTAACCCTGTGGTTGCTTGGCCTCATTTGATTTCCTTTTCCTGTTTTGTTTGATACAGCCAACCTGACAGGCCATGTGGAGAGGGTGGGCATCGAGAACTTTGAACTTCTTAAAGTTCTGGGCACAGGAGGTAAGAGGCTCCTTCCAGGGTCCTAGTGCTGTGCACTTAGGTTCCATGGTATTTATAGTTTCTCAATGGCTTTTCGGTATTAGGTAAACAGTTGACCTAATTTAAAATCGTAATTCGCACTTTCTAACGTTTGTGTTTTTCCAATGAGTGAAATAAAGTGGCACGCGTTGATTTCCTACCACTAGAGGGCAGTAAAGAGGCGGCCATACTCCTCTCTCATGGTGTTTTCTCGTGTCTCAGCGTACGGAAAGGTTTTCCTCGTACGCAAGGTGAGCGGCCACGACACGGGGAAGCTGTACGCCATGAAGGTCCTGAAGAAGGCCACCATCGTGCAGAAGGCCAAGACCGCCGAGCACACACGCACCGAGCGCCAGGTGCTAGAGCACATCCGCCAGTCGCCCTTCCTCGTCACGCTGCACTACGCCTTCCAGACGGACACCAAGCTGCACCTCATCCTCGGTCAGCCCCCCGCCCCCAGTAGACATACCTAGAGTCCGCCCTGGACTGGGAAAAGGGGCATTTAGTGGTGCTGCCCCTTTTTCATGGAACCAGCTGCAAAATGCGCTAAAATTTAAGGAGCTGGTTTCTATAAACAGGTTTAAATCCTTTCTTAATGATGTTGAAGCTGGCTCTTCTGTCTGTACATGCTTTGTTTGATGATGTTCTGACTGTGACTCTGTTTATATGTCCTCTGTGGTTTTCCAATGATTGTCTGTAACTGTGGAACTGTGCTGCTGCCTGTCTTGGCCAGGACTCTCTTGTAAAAGAGATTTTTAATCTCAATGAGACTTCTCCTGGTTAAATAAAGGTTAAATAAAAACAACGTATATACTAGGGGGGTACACGTGTAACCGGTTAGTAAATCATAACCGTTTAGGAAAAATCAGTAAACCAAAAACAAAACAGAATCACTGCGCCATTGTTTCAATGGGAATCGCGACGGTCCATACTTACAACATAAAGTTTAGATATTTATAATTACGAAATTCGTCCCAGCATTTATAACCACATATAGGCTACTCTAGGGTCTATAGCATTTAACCGCATTGTGTGATTAGTTTAGTTCATGTTTTATAATGTACCATCTCTCGTTTTGAAGAATAATCACCGCGCCATTCTTTTCAATGGGAATCGCGACGGTCTATACAACATAAAGTGTACATATTTATCATTTGAAATTCGTCCCAGCCTTTATACCACAGATACTATAGGGTCTATAGCATATAACCACATTTTCTGATTACAGTTTAATGAAACAGTAAGCTGAAGACATCCTAATTAACACTGCGACTGCAAATTAAACGCACAGAGGTAACCATGGCAACCGGTGAAACTAATCCTCTTTTTGCGATCATTCCGCGAGCGCATCCGCCGCGTCGATAAAGAAATAGTCCCCCTATAGCGCCACTGCGGTCCACTTTAAAATAAATAACATCATTAATTAATAAAATAACGGTTAAAAAGCCGTTGTGTAACCGTTTACATTTTTTTGTAAGCGTTCACCCCCCTAGTATATATACAGGTCATACCTGCAGTGAATGAGTCGCAGATTTTGCGATCCTTTTTTTTTTAGCACATCAGTAATAATAATAATAGAAATAGATCTTTTACAGCGCTTTTCTTGGTACTCAAAGACGCTTTACAAGAAGGAATACATAGACAGTACAGACCTGTCGTTAACCCTAGTGGGGCAACGATGACTGGTGACATTTAAAACGATGAGTAAAATAGATGAGCGAAGGCCCCCTTTATCATGTCTCCTTCCAGATTATGTGAACGGGGGAGAGCTCTTCACCCACCTGGTGCAGAGGGTCCGCTTCAAGGAGCAGGAGGTGGCACTCTACAGCGGGGAGATCGTCCTGGCGCTGGAGCATCTGCACAAGGTGCGTCTCCTCGGGCCCTCACCACAGCTGCAATTAGGAATCCATAGAAACATAATGATAGGTGGTGGCGGCATGGCTCCATTAGGAAGACGGCCGCTTAGGTTTTCATGATTTGCCAGTTTAAAAATAGGCGGAAATTAGGTTGCTTAAAAAAATGGGTTTTAAGAGAGCCGATTAATTGGGGGATGAATCAGATCTATGGGAGTAATGGTGGCTATTTCTGTAGCGCATCCTACATTCACGGAGTCCTCCAGGCATAAAGGCTGCCTGTGATGTCTATAGTTAGATGGAGATGATTCCCCTGAGGTTTGGAGCTCTTCTTTTCCAGCTGGGAATTGTCTACCGGGACCTGAAACTTGAAAATATTCTCCTGGACTCGACCGGTCACATTGTACTCACAGATTTTGGCCTCAGTAAAGAATTTGATCAGGTCAGTCGCACTGAACAGATGGATATATTTGACATTATGGTTATTCAATTGTACCTGTAACATCCCATATCGAGGTACATTTAGCGTGCTCTGTATTTTCCTTTGGTTTGTCAGGTGGAGCGGGCCTTCTCAGTTTGTGGAACCATTGAGTACATGGCTCCGGAGATCGTGGAAGGAGGAGCATCCGGCCACGACAAGGTAAGACCACCTCCAGGCACTCGCTCCACACTGCACCCTCACCCGTCTCCTTTATGAGGATTCAAAGCATTGTTTGGCGGAGAGCGAGCGAGAGTGGAACGCCTGCAGGGAGTGAGGGTTGTCTCTGTTCCAGGCCGTGGACTGGTGGAGCCTGGGGGTCTTGATGTACGAGCTCCTGACCGGGGGCTCACCCTTTACTGTGGACGGAGACGAGAACTCCCACACAGACATCGCCAAGTAAGACCCCCTCCCCGTCCGAAACAAAAGCCTCCCCTATTGGCCCTCGGTCGCAGTGTCGGATTGGATCGTGTCAAGGGATGACTCCATTGGCCGAGGAACAGTTTGAATATTAAAGGCTGGATTTAGTTTCACCAATGGCTCCTGGGGTTCATTCAGAACCTGCGCCTCACTCCCTTTGGTTTGACCTCCCCCTCCAGGAGGATTCTGAAGAAGGACCCCCCCTTCCCCAGAGACATGGGGCCGCTGGCCAAGGACCTCATTCAGAGGCTCCTCAACCGGGACCCCAAGAGGAGGCTGGGCTCGGGGCCCGGATCAGCAGAGAACATCAGGGGCCACCCCTTCTACCAGGTGGGGTCTTCAGCGCCGCTCCAATGTGCACTGAGGGAGTTCAGTCCATGCCTCCCTCCATGACCAGGGAGGGAGTTCAGTCCATG
>OLKM01002895.1:30000-50897 GCA_900291075.1 Melanogrammus aeglefinus | reverse complement strand
GTAGTAATGCACGATAAAAAACGATATACGTACGATATGAACGATAAAAATGGCCTACGGATTAGTGATTTTTAATTATATCGCGGCTATCACGATAATGCATGTTGATGACGCAAATATATATTTTAATTTGGTTTGCGTACGGTTCATTTCACTATTGCAATTTTTCGCAAACAACTGCCAAATTTTGTCAAACAAACTGGTGGCATGTGTGCAAAGAACGTTAAATCATTGTACAAAAAAGTTCTGGGGCGGGGAAAAGCGTTTTAAGCGATAAAAGAAAGGGGAGAAAGCGCCGTTGAAAGGTTAACAATCATGGATATCCAGCGTGATATACGGATTGATCTGCGGGACCGGTCCAACCCTTCTTCCCTCATCCTGACTCAGAATGTGTTTTAATGCACCTGCATTTTTTATCTATATTTTCCAAGGCATACTTTTATTGGCTTTTGTTCGGACTGTCGGGTGGAAATTGGTCGTGGCTCAACATGGAGCAAAGGACGAGACAGACGCGCGGAATGTCCTCTTGGAATACTCGCGGACCCAAATACTCCAAATAGCGGTCCTCGTCTCCTTCTTTGCTTCTGATGTTGAGCCACCGACGGTTCGAGAACGTACTGGCTAATTCTTTTGGCGTTACCGCTTAATCAACAATTAATTTCTTATAATGAAGCGCGGCTGAGCGGGTGCCTGTTACGTCCCAAAGAGGCGTATGATTTTTAAGAACTTGATCGTACCAGGTGTGTTCACCTTCACATCTCAAGCAAACCACATCAGGGTTCTGTTTGAAGCGAACCGAGACCACCTCTCCGGCTGGGTCTTCGGAACCGGCTGTTTTTGTGGAGTTTGATGGTTGTATTTCGCAACAGCCAGATGTCCGCACAAGGGACCAAAATCGTTTAGTGCGCACTAAACACAGGAAATCAATTCAAAAGACAAAATCGTGATATTAAACAGACAAGGCAACGGCTTGGCTGTTCCGCTCTCACACTATGGGAAACACAACCTCCGTTTGATCGATAAAAAAATATCACGTTGATCGACAAAATCTTAACAATCAATGACTTGATCAACAATTTTAATTCATGCCCCATCCCTAATGGTCAGTACAAGTTCCTTATCTAAAAAGAGACCAGTTTTTCCTGTTCTCTGCACTTGGGTGGCATTTAAGGACTTAAACTAAGGTAGCTGCCTTTTAGAATGGCTTGCACTAAAGGAAAGAACCCAATAGCTTGATGGCTTTTTCATGTTAAAGTTCTCTTGCAGCTATTGGGGTGCTTGAATTTTATTTATCTGCAACCTTATGTTGAATGATTACAGTAGATTGCACAAATAAATGTAGGGTCTCCAAACGGACATACTATATATCTCTTTTTTTTAAATAAATTTAGCCCAGTTTGGCCCTTTCCTGGTATGTACACCTGTTCTGAAATGTTATTTGATGATTTTAAATCGTGATATATATCATATTTCGCAATAGGCTGCAAAATGTATATTCCAACATGGATTTGTAGGCCATATCGCCCATCCCTAATCTGAAGTAGCTGAAACTGCGCCGCTGCCTGCTGCCCGCTGCGGGTGGTGGTTGCTTCGCAAGCGGTGGTGCCTCGCGGGCAACTGGCGGATCCTTCCCCTTGTGGCTAGGTATAGTAATTACAGGCTTTATGTGTTCGATCTTGCTCGCCATGTGGCTATGTGGGGGTGCTAATGCCAGCTGGTGTGTTCGATCCTGCTTCCTAGTGGCTATATGGGGGCACAGCTTATGTGCTTAAAATACGTAACAGCGCCACTTAACACCAACAGCAAACACTTGCACCACAGAACACACGGCCGCTCACACGGTCGTGTCTCACTGGTGGCCAAATATCTGGGCGGGCAAGGCAGAGAAAGGGAGGAGTTAGATCCTTTGTGGACAACACATCAATAAAGTAGCATGGGACCGTTAAGATGTTCACTGACTCTGCTTTACAGGGTTCGACAAGCTGTAACACCGGCTCCAGTCCACTTGGCCATGTCCATGTACGTGCCTCTCTCACACGGCGTGCAGCCTGTACTCGGAGTCATTGGGTGCAGGTTTCGCTTCACAACAGTTCCTGTAGAGCAGGAGCACACAAGTCAGCAACCAGCCCTTGGAGAGCCGCACTTACATAATCTGTTTCTTATGTTACTGTATTCTACAGCATTCTTATGCTTACCAGAACTCAAAGACATTTGAGCGGCAAGAGGATATTCAACCGTGTCTGTAATAAAATATACAGTACTAATCTATTCTTGCCATGCATGTTAATATTCTTAGCGATCGTCGTTAAGATAGTTGATAGGCGGTTAAGGCAGTGGTTGAACGCAAACAGGAATTCGTTCTCAACTGTTATTTTTCTTCAATATGTGGTCCAGTCGTTTAATTGGATCATTCGTCTGAATCCAGGGGCAATATCTCTATAGGCCATACATATTTACCTTTATGCGCACATTGGAAACAACATATCCCCACATGACATCATATTCCATAGGCCGGCAGCTTCTCCTGCAGTGGGGGTGCTGGAATATAATAGTATAGCGCTACATATATTAGGGCCCGATATTGGGCCTATCAAAGATTATGATTGGAATCGGGCGTAGGCCTATGTGTTTGCCGATATGAACATTTTACAAATTTGGTGCTTCATTAAAGTATCTATTGCATTTTTGTTATTAAACATGTTAAGAGCATCCCCAATTACAAAGTGTATTTACTATATAGGCAGAGGAAGAGATACGAGTGGTCAAACAAAGTTGATTTAGATTCTTTTAGGGATTGTTTATTCGAGTCTGCCTTAAATGGAGTAATAAATTGGCTTAGGAGATTATTTTTAACTTCCTACTAAGGAAGAATGATGAAGAACAAATGAAACACTAGATGTAGTAAGCATAATTCATAAGCATATTTCCACACTCTGAATACTCCTTACGCCGTCATAAAACTGAATTAAAACTAAAGATCTAAATAGTCTTTCCTATGAACCAGCATAAATCTCACTTCTGACCTCCTCCAGAGTGATTGTAGAATAATGCTCAAAAAGGTAGAAATGCATGTTTGATGATATGCAATCAACTTCGAGGTCGGCCTGTTGAAGATACCCACACAACATTTGCACTTACAGTGTGGGCGTGACGTAGACAACGGGCCAAAGGAATATGAAACGGGTCACACCACGTCAGGCCACAGGGCTGATCAACAACCCGTGGGCTTGTGAAAATTCCGCTAAGTAACTACATAATTTTTTGCAATAAGCGTATGTAAAAAATCAAGGCAAAAATGTTAACTTTTGCCATCATAGACCTCGGAATCTAAAGATCAGGAATGGATTGTTGAGTTCGTAGGCAATACGGAACGGTATTGGATGTATCGCGACCCAAATACCCAATGGAAGTTCCCGTCTCCAATTTCCGACGCAGTTATCACCCGACTAGTCCGACAATGTGCTTGACTTAATCTTGAGTTACCGCCAATCAAACAATATGATATTTCCGGTATTGCCTCAATATCGCCAATCAATTGGTGCCATAGCCATCTTTGCGCTGTGACTCGGTCCACCTCGAATTCCATTATGTTTCATTGTTTACATTCGCCGTTCTCTATTTTCATCTCTGAGCACAACAAGGATCGCTTAATAGGTGTTCGTTCTGTTTAGTTACACACTTACTTTACCAGAAAGACGCACATCACTGTCAGAAACGGCGCATCTTCGCATTATGTGGTTTTGGGCCTTTTTTAAGCCACGGTTCGGCCAGAGCCATAGAGAGAGAAGAGATGCGACACTGTGATATCGAGGTCACGTCGGTTTCATTTTAGTTTAATCACGCCGCGCTGCCGCGTTTCTTATATGGGGACTGACGGCAGCGATTGCAATATTGAATTGGTAAATATAATTAAAAAAAGTCTTTTTTAAACATTTTGGAGTAGTAGGGTGACAATTCAAAGCTACTTAGATACGTTATTGAGTTTGAGGGAAAGCTTCATGTTCGTGTTATCATGGGTAGCACATTTTCTTTTGTGCGCAACTGGAGTAGAGTGGAGTAGAGTAGCAAGCCCCTTTAGCATTTAGTTTCCAGTCAACTTCTTCTGATGATGAGGCAGGGGCTGACAACACAACTGCAATGACATGCATGTTCTGTATATATGTTATATGTTATGACCACTAGGTGGCAGTGTTGATTACTAGATCAGATGGAGCTAGACTTGAGAACGACAGAACAAGTGTAACGGGAGAACCGCGAAGGCTGGTAAAATAAAGACACCTACTAGAAATATCCCGAAGTTGTTTATTTATAATTAACATAACTTTACAACAAATATGACACTTGTAAGACTAAGCCATACAAAGTATCAAATATATTAAAAAATAACAAATCTGGCATAGCTGGAGGATGGCGCTGGAGAAGTGGGAAACCGCCAGCCATCTTGCGGCTTCCTCTGGGCCGTAAGCCTCCCTGCCAGCCGACAACTTGGCTGTGTCTCAATTCAGGGGTTGCATCCTTCGAAGGGTGCATTCGAAGGGCGATTACGTCACTGCGACGCGTCAAGGCCCTGTCCCATTTTCGAAGGCTCCTTTCAAATGCGCGCCGACAAATGCAGCTCTTTTTTTCCGGATTTTAAGGATACATCGGATGTATCCTTCGCGGCCTTACATATCCCAACATTCATTGCGGTATCCCAAGATACACATCATCGCGTCGTGGATTATGGCGACCGAAGAGTTATCTGAAGCGGCAGAGACAAGTTTTACATTTAAATGTAAGTATTGATAGGTTTCAAACTTTCAAGTCACTCGAATAACTAACGATACAAATGTTAAAAATTACAAAACTAATTCTAACATTTGGTTTAGGGAGCAAGGAGCATACTGCTCGATTTATAAAGTTGAGGGGGGAGAATGAGGCCCTTTTCACAGGGGCCAAATACTCGGCCAGTGTGGCATGGGGGTAAGGAAACAATAGTTTTGTTTATTTATAACATAAGTTAGGATAAGTAGAGGATGAGTGCTAATTTAACTGTAATCTTTACAAGATGGTCAAATGTAGATATTACAAATGGGCTATTGCTAAACATGGCTATTAACATGATTGATAATGTTTATCTTTTCTCTTGTTTTCTCTCTGTGATTAATCATCTCTCTGTGATTAGGACAATTCTGGAGAAAATGGGCCTGCAAGGAAGGTGACTCCCCGGCAGGCAAAAAAGAAAAAAATGGACAACCTGAAAGAAGAAGTTACAAAGTATGTACCATCTAATTTTAAATGTACATAATTTGTTTAACACTTACAACAAACATTTGCTGAAATTTGTTTTGCTTGCTGTTCTTGTTAACTGCCAATGATTGATTCTCTGTCATAGGATGGCCAGTGTCCAAGGTCCAAGGTCCCTGCTCAGCCTAAAATCTGTCTTTTTCTCCTGGCCATTTGAAAAAACGGTCCAGGGACAGAAGCTGTAATATTAATCCTGCAGTACACGGGGTCTGGGCTGGTTTTAGGGAAAGAAATAGAAGGAAAAACTGTTGAACCAATAGCTGGAATATTAAGTGTGGAGAGCTTAGATAGATAAGCTTAAAATATATCTATCGTTATCTATCTATCAACAGTTAATATCTTATTTAGGTTACTAAACTGTTTTAGCTGATTAAATGACAAAACTTTTTTTTTATACCAAAAGTAAGGTGTTGAACTGTTTTTAAAATATATATTATATCAGATGTCAAAATGTCAAAGTTTCAATGACATTTTAACGCCATATAAGAACGGGTGTGAACTAACTAACTGACATTAATGTTAACAATTACTATTATTATTGATAATAATAACAATAATGAACATATACTACTGTTAAAAGTAAAGTACAACAGCTTTTACCAGTCTTTTGTCTTCTCCTTCTCGAGACGAGAAAAATCACCCGCCGCTCCGGCCGGTGAACTCTTTCACACTCCTCCAATAAAAGATAAAAAATAAAACATAAAATCAAAAATTTCTGGTTCCATACTTGTGTGTGTCTGCTGTTCTGTGTTTTGTGTTCTGTTGAGAAAGAGCGGCAGGGAGAAAGCTAATGGAGTTGTTATTGAACTGTTAACCCGCGAATTCGGGTTCAGGAGCGGCAATAAGAGCGGCACGTCATCACGCAAGGTAAAGGGCGTTAACGGCTTTTTACGCAATCCGGAAATGCCCCGTAGGCTTGACCGTCCCATTCCACAACGCTCGTTCGGCCTTCGATGCAGCCTTCGCGGTCTTCGAAGGCCACACCTTCGAAGGACGCGTCCTTCGAAGGATGCGACCCCTGAATTGAGACACAGCCAAGGAGACCAGGGCAGAGGAGAGTAGAGGTGGATTCAATGATTCGTTTACGTGAACCAGTTCGCGTCAGTCAGTTCGCCAAGATGAGTCGTTCGCGAATCGTTCGTTCGTTCGTTCAGACCAGTTTCCGGTTCAGTCCAGCTTGTTTCCGTTTCCGGTAGCGGTGAATCGCATCATGCAATGCACCCATTGCATGGTTCTCAGCTGAGTCAAGTCAGACTCCAGTGCTACCGGAAACCCGACTGAACTGGTTCAGTCGAGTTTCCGGTGAATCGAATGGCGAATCGAATCACTTTATCCTGAAAGTTGAGTCAATATCGTTAATTTTATATATTAAAAAAATACCCGAGATAAAGGAACAATGTGAAACCCTAACCCTAAAATGTAAACACCAGGCTACTTGACAAGAAAATGTAACGGACCACCTGAGGCTTTACTTCACCTCAGAGATAATGCGTTAGTTAATAATGATATGCCTTGCGGCATCACCTGCGCATAGTGCTGCTGCGTAGGCCTACATGGACGTTCCAAGTATGTTTACTTCATGTATCGTTGAAGCTAACTAAGTAAAGCCTAGTTATAACTATAACCTGCTCCTGGTGCAGTGCAAGCAACAGTGTGTGCCGTGAGTCGCCTCGGTCCCTCGTCTTCCTGAACGAACTGTCTGCGAGTCGTGGGTCTGGGAGGAGTCAATTCTGAGTCACGCGAACGACGCGACACGAGACGGACCGATGCGCGAACGAGACGACCGACGCGGACGAGACAAACGCGACGCGAACGAAGACGACCGACGCGAACGAGGCGAACGACAACACGCGAACGAGAAGCGCAAGAAACCAGTTCGGGGTCGTTCGTTCTAACGATTCGTTCGTTCGAACGAATCAGTTCGCGACCGAACCACCTCTAGAGGAGAGCAGGGCGAGATTGTTGACCACCACCGCAGATTGTGAGGCACAGACGAACGTCTCTGTCCGTCAGGCCGATAATATGCTTCTGGAGGCGGTCGGGGGTCAGCGGCTTCTCGTTAGGACGCCATCCAGCGCCTGGACAGAGAGACCCTGCCATGGGAGGCTCCAGGTGAGGGATCCCCCTCGCCTGAGCATCAGCCGGAGCCTTCAGGGTAGAAGGGTCTCCACCCGCAGCGGTGAAGAAATGCTGAACGGGTGGGAACAGGGGGCACTGGGTAGCCCGCGGGAAGGAAAACAGAGTGATGTATGAAGCACTCGTCCTGCATGTCATTCGACATGGGGGCGAGAGGCGGGGTTTGGCAGGGATGCCCTTGAGGCCCCCGCTTGGCTCCTCCCTGGAGGACGGCCCGTTGGCGGTGGAGTGGCGGCCCTGGATTGGAAGAACCCGGACGCAGAGTCTGGAAAGACGTCGTCCAAGGTGGCGATGTCGTTCACCTCGATGTGGTCGTCGTCATCTTCCACGTCTGGAACTCCGGCCTTAAAAATGTCGATGGCCTCGGAGAGGTCCACCGACGGTGAGGAGAGGTGCCTGGAGAGGAGCCCTTCTTCAGGAAGTGTTCGGCAGGCGGCGTAGGAGGCAGGGGTAACCAAGGCAACCAAGGCGTGTTCAGCGCCGAGGCATCTGAAACACGCCAGGTGCCCATCACCCGGCGCCAGGGAAGCACAATGAGGCCCTGAAAAGGGCCCAGCTCTTAAGGAAGTGCTCTCCAGTGGCCCTAAAAGGACCGTTGGTCTGTCGCCTTGCCCACGCCGCTGCCACAGGGTTCTTGAAGCTTAGAAGTCATGCTGTTGATGTGTACAATGCTGAAAGAAAAGGGAGGATGAGCGGCGGTATGCGTCGCATAACGTTGATTGGTGCAAAGTTGAAATTTTCAGTGTGCGCGTGCACGCGCATGGGACAAGCCCATAAGGCAAAGCCTAGACGGCGTAGCCTACATGAAATAGAACATAATAAGCCTCAGAGAAGTCAGATAAATACACAGCAGCACCATTTTAATTAATTATATCGAACATGAACGATAGCCCCACCTTTCGGCAGAGCATCAAAAAATAAGTTAACACTCACATTTCTCATCTCCACGGAAATCTTTAGTGAAAGGCGAAAGACTTATGCAATCTGAAGAGAAACCAGAGTCCTCCTGAAATAGGCGTACATGTCCCAATTTGAGCTAATGTTCCAACCTAACAATTGAGTGATGTTTTTAAATGAGCAGTAGCCCATAGTTTGACTTTTGCAGTAATAATAAGAAGCACAAATGTTTAAACTACAGATTGCCTTGAAAGATGCTGTTTAACACAAATGTTGCCAATTGAAATGTAAATGTAAAGAGTACATTTACTGTTCTCGCAAAACATTGTGGGTAGGCCGGTTGTTGCATTTTGACGTTTTAGAACAGCCAATATTAGCCGTATCACCTAAATATCAATTGTGACATGAAATCTGCTTTCATGCCAAGATGATTTAACGCATAAATCAGAGAAGTCAGGTAACTAATTTAGATTTTGTTACAAAGCATTTTTTTTTTTTTACATTGATTGAAATCTACCTTGCGGCGGGATAGCAAAAAAAAAGTTTTAACTCATACTTTTTCCTCTCCACAAAATCTTGAGTAATAGGCGAAAGATTTATGCGATTTGAAGGGGAACTTGATTGCTCCCGATAAGCGGCGTGTTCAAATGTCTTCTAATGTTCCAAACTAACACTGTAAGTTACGTTTTTAAAATAACAGTCGCCTATAGTTTCACTTCTGCAGTAGGATAGAAGCACGAGTGTTAAAACTATACATTGCGTTGAAAGATTCAGTTTAACACAATGTTCCAATTGGAACGTCATATAAAGTCATCTTTACTTTTAAGATTTCGCAAAGGATTCTGGGTATGGAACCTGGTTTCATCTTGAGGTTTTACAACAGTAAGCCGTATAATGTACCTGTATTGGGACACGAGATCTACCTTCATGCCACCTTTATAAAATGAATTATTAATGCATCATTATTGTTCCAAATACAGTTTGTTGATGACGTCAACTGTGGGATAGTGTGAAAGTTGTTAAAGGACCTCTGGTGGATACAAAATACAACTAAAAACGTTAGTCTCATCTTCCCACTTTCAGCGAAGTGTCTTGTTCGTCCTTGAACCATTTGTTGGGCTGATGGGACACTACATATTTTTTTTTATCTCACGTCCAGAGCCGGCGCTGGCATTTTCGTATATTTTAATTGAGGGCGCCACCAGAGCGCGCCCCCAATGCGTCGCCTAGGTCGCCTATGCCGCCTATGCCGAGCGCCAGCCCTGCTCACGTCAATGTAAATAAGGAAGAAAGAAAAATGCAAACATTCAAATGTTTCTTCTTGCACATGGAAAGCGAGCCCTATCTAGCATAACAAAAAAACAGAAATATAAACTTTCTTCTTTTTCAGCACTGAGGGATGTAAATTACTCTCCCATTTAACACTTGGAATTGTATTAGGCCTATTATGCTTCATTTAAAGAGATACGTGGCGCATACACTCTTCCAGTAGTGGGACATGAAACATGTGTAACAGTTTGTTCTGTGTTTAGCTGGAAAAGGAGGTGTGTCCCTCGTGAGTTGCCGCAAGGGATACGTTTGCGGGAGTGTAACGGCGGCTGTGTGGGTGTGTCTGAAGTGGAGTTGGCTGCTGAAGACACTTGTGTCCGGTCCCGTTCATTGTTTTCTATAAGCCTAGTAGGCCTACAGCATAGACGAAACCAGGACACTTGGCTACACATGCAATCAAAACGAACTTATCTCGAACTATCTAACCCTGAAAACCAACCGACAAGGGTTGAAGCACATTGATTTAATCCTACTTGGGCCTTCAAACATTCTCGGGGAACAGGCCTTAAGGATTTCTTCATGCAGAGGTTTGAATTACACAACAGAAGAAAACCCCACCTTGCGGCAGAGCATCAACAAATTTTTTGTTACTCATTCCTCTCCACAGACATCTTTAGTGAAAGGCGAAAAAATTATGCGACCTGATTATAATCAGGGGTGTATCCTAGGAAAATGAGAGCGAATGGGACAGAATTATTATATTATCTTTATTTGTGGGTCTGTAGCCTAATCAATTAGCAATACTTAAATATTTTAAAAAGGCCTATAGGTGATTTTCTTCAGTGATGCTGTGAGGTAATAGTTTGCATATATAATATATATATTATATATATATATATATATATATATAGATATATATATATATATATATATATATATATATATATATATATATATACACATATATATATATATATATATATATATATATATATATATATATATATATATATATATACACATATATATATATATATTATATATATATATATATATATATATATATATATATATATATATATATATATATATATTATATATATATATATATATATAGTATATATACACATATAGTAAGTCAGTAAGGTAATAAGGTAAGGTAATAGTTTGCAATATTTAATTAGGAATATATGGAGTTTTTTAACCTGACTTTCTAGACATGATAGAATTGTGATTGACTTACTATATGTGTATGTGTGTATATATAGTATGTATATATATATATATATATATATATATATATATATATATATATATATATATTCAATATTTCTGACATTTCTGATAGGCTACTTCATGGCTGCAGAGTGGAACCTTGCAGCCATGAATCTCCACATTTAATATAGGCTAACCCTCTTCTCTGAAAACCAACATCAAATGTATTCTGCACAACAACAGATTTGTTTTGATACTACACTTCTTCAATGCAGAGCATTGAAGAAGCACTAAAGATGCTTACTGTTGTTGGTAGCAACCACAGGCAGCTGATGAAGTTCAAACCAAGTGTCCTCATCTTCCCGCAGTCAAGGGCGCTCCGTCCGCCGTTAGATGCGGCTAAAAGTGATGTCCATCTGATCCAACGACAATAAAATATAGTAAGTCAATCACAATTCTATCATGTCTTGAAAGTCAGGTTAAAAAACTCGATATATTCCTAATTAAATATATTTGAGGGAAAACACGTAGGCCTATTATCAAATAATCGGTCATAAAGTGTGGGAACACCAGGGCTGCACAAGTGCAACTGTTAACGCATTCATCTTTTCTATATTGTGGTCTGAACCGTTATGTGGTGAAATATCCAAGGTGCAAGGAGAAGTCAATAACCATGGGCGCGCGTGCCATGTAGTTTTAAGACAAGAGGAAAAAAAACGCGTACGCGCGCGCGTCCTCGGAGTAGGAGAGAACAGGGTTTGAGAGAGTGAGCGGGGAAGCACATTATAGGGTTTGTATTCAAACCCGATCTTTCCGCCACGTCGTTGTGGGCGTAAGAGTTGGCGCCTGAGAAGAACGTGATCAACAATGCCGCGTCCCGAACTACATTGATGCGTATTTTATTGTCGTTGGATCAGATGGACATCACTTTTAGCCGCATCTAACGGCGGACGGAGCGCCCTTGACTGCGGGAAGATGAGGACACTTGGTTTGAACTTCATCAGCTGCCTGTGGTTGCTACCAACAACAGTAAGCATCTTTAGTGCTTCTTCAATGCTCTGCATACTACACTTCTTCAATGCTCTGCATTGAAGAAGTGTAGTATCAAAACAAATCTTTTGTTGTGCAGAATACATTTGATGTTGGTTTTCAGAGGAGAGGGTTAGCCTATATTAAATGTGGAGATTCATGGCTGCAAGGTTCCACTCTGCAGCCATGAAGTAGCCTATCAGAAATGTCAGAAATATTGAATATATATATATATATATATATATATATATATATATATATATATATATATATATATATATATATACATATAGTAAGTCAATCACAATTCTATCATGTCTAGAAAGTCAGGTTAAAAAACTCCATATATTCCTAATTAAATATATTAAGTGAATGTGCTACTGCTGTATTGATACCTCTAGTCTTTACACTACAAGCACGACCAGATAACCAGAACAGGAAACAGTAACATTCGGATCTTCTATATTCTACTTAGTGACTGAGGTGTACCCAGTTGTCCCTTAAAAATTACGCTTACCTTTTCCCTCTCAGTTTTGCCAGGGTAGGGATTTCTCTTTCTCTCTCTCTCTCTCTCTCTCTCTCTCTCTCTCTCTCTCTCTCTCTCTCTCTCTCTCTCTCTCTCTCTCTCTCTCTCTCTCTCTCTCTCTCTCTCTCTCTCTCTTCTCTCTCTCTCTCTCTCTCTCTCTCTCTCTCTCTCTCTCTCTCTCTCTCTCTCTCTCTCTCTCTCTCTCTCTCACGCACAGAGTCGGTGTGTTCCCGTAGCCGTTGCACCACTGTTGCTCAGCTGTCACCATTCTGGCGGCTTGACACGGTGCCACTGACACCGCTGTCACACGCTGAGGGCCAATTAGGGCCGCTGAGGACATGGCTCAAACTTTGGTGATGAGCTGCATTACCAACAGCTGGAGGTCTTCCTCGTCCTCCTCCCATCCTCCCATCTCCTGCTCCTCCTCTTCCTCCTCCTCCGTCGCTACCTTCCCTGCTCCTCTTCCTCTGCCACCACCTCCTCCTCCTGCTCCTCCGCCCGCCACCTCCTCTGCCTGCTCCTCTTCCCCCTCCTTCTCCCTATCTCCTCCTCTTCTCCTCCTCCTCCTCGTCCTCTTAGAATAGAGATGGGACGACTGGTTTGTGGACATGCATTTATTGGGGAATAGGGGGGGAAGAAATAATGATAGCATTTGAATTGTTTATATCTGAAATATTCAGAAGATTGTGAACTCTACACCTCTCTCTGAGGCGAGGAATTGAATACACTCAACTGTCTCAACAATGACACCGTGCGAATAAATTATAATGATCTTTCTTTATATTTATATTCTCGAAAACTCCCTTTCTGGCATCCCCCCCCCCCCCTGACTTTAGTTTCAAACAAGAGATCAGCAGGGTTCACAAAGTTTGTATTCAAATTTCTTGTGTTTAGTTTTTATACCCTAAAGTGCAGACCAACACCACACATAGAGGTCATACACTTTATTAAAGAAGACGCTGTATGTGCATCTGTGCGTATGTGTGGGCGGCGTTAAAATAGGTGGATTGAAACACAGTTTTTGTATTTTGTTTCAGAGGATCACATTTTTATGTCAGTATTTCATAGTCGTATTATGATAGGAGCTTCATTCTTAGTGTGCTGTTTTTTTGTGTGTGAAATCCTGTTGTGGTCGTTTGAACACGCTGTCCTCTTCCATTGTTTTTATGTACTTCTTCTGTTATCAGGTTTGTCCTGTAGAAGAAGTGCACAATATAAACGAGACTGACCTGTATAAATACGGGTTCATTAAAAGGTTCAACGCAAACTCTGCTACTACTACTACTCTTACTATAAGTAGTGTGTATTGTAATGGCTGGGCTTGTCATTCAACCTTGCTCTCTATATTTAATCTAACACAAAAGATGATTGACATATTGACCTAAAATAAACATAGAGAGAGAATCAAGAGATGGAATCAATAATGAGACAATGAGAGAGAAAAAAACTGAGGGATAGAAAAGGTTCAAATTGGACTGCATTTTGTTCTGTATCTTATTCTGTGTTGGGAATTCATCCATAGACCTTGCCTGAGGGAGTCATCCCATTGATTAGTCTAACTCCCAAGTCAGGCTCAACCCAACCATACAAACAACACACAATTATTATAATCGATTTGCCGTTTAATAGGTACTCTAAAACTATCTGTCTCCTTTGCTCAAGGTGTTAAGAGGCACCTTCCGCCCTCTTTCTTTCTCTATCTCTCTCTGCGTCCCCCTCTCACTTATTTGAGCTCTCAACAGTCACTTTAACTGTCAGAAATACATTCTTTAAGGAACAATAAATCAATAAATGAAGTGTAAATTATTACCTTCCACAGGGTCATGAAACAACGGACTACGAGAACCACAATCTACCGGGCCCAAGGCAACCATCTCCTCGCTTTGAGTCTGCTGTGGACGTCCCAGGCAGAGGAGAGCCGCTGGGAGCACCTCTGAAGGTCAAACACCTATCTAAAGACTTACAGATCATCTCCACCAAACCCAAGGCCCCGCTCCTGGCTCAGTCTGGGCCCTTCGGCTGGCCCCAGAACCTGTCCCAAACCGTGGACCAGTTCCTGTACCGCACCGCCCCCAAAGCCAAAGCCCCCGGCCCCGCGGGAAAGCCGGCGCCCAAGGCCAAGAAGGTCTTGGGCTGGGGCGACTTCTACTTCAACGTGAAGACGGAGAAGTTCAGCCTTCTGGTGACGGGGAAGATCGTGGACCACATCAACGGGACGTTCAGCGTGTACTTCAGACACAACTCGTCCCGCCTGGGGAACATCACGGTGAGCATCGTGCCCCCGTCCAAAACCGTCAGCTGGGACCCGGACCCCGGGGACCGGCCTGGGACCGCCGCCTTCGCAGCCGCCGGTCACCAGCCGCTTCTGGTTCCAGAGTTCCAGGTCCAGGGGCCTCCGCAGTCCACGGCCACCGGGCCCCGGCTGGAGCCGCAGCAGCAGCAGCAGCAGGAGGTGGTGATGGTGATGACAGAGCTCAACTGCCGGGTGGAGTACCAGAGGACCAACCGGTCCAAGAAGACCAAGCCGTGCCTCTACGACCCGGGTCAGGTGTGCTACTCGGAGAACACCCAGTCGCAGGCGGCCTGGATCTGCGCCAAGCCCTTCAAGGTCATCTGTATCTTCATCGCCTTCACCGGCACCGACTACAGGCTGGTGCAGAAAGTTTGTCCGGACCATAATTTCCAGACGGACCAGAACCAGCAGAACGTTGGATGACTGCGCGAGCATGACTTACACAGAAGGACTTTACACTGAAGGAAATGGGGATGTCAAATATTCATGTAGAGGCTTGTGCCCAATCACGTCAAATTACTAACAGTGATAACACCACAGACATCTGATGGTAAGAAATATGTATTTGAAAATAGCTCATTGTAACAAATGTAATACTATATTAGGATACTCATGGTTAAAATAATGATAATAACTTTACTTTCCATGGACCCTTCCAAATAGTCTTCATAAAGAGTTTGGACATCCTCAATAAATGATCAACTTCTTCACGTAATTATAGCATTGATCATTGCTATAATTATATCATTCCATCTATACAGACATAAAATCAACACAAAAGAGGAGTTCAAAATCAAAACTAATTTAATAATTTCAACATTATTTATGGAGCACATTTTCATCTTAGCTTAGAAAGAAATAATGAAACTAAGGACTATAATTCAACAGATCACGTGAAATCCATTACATTATACAGGTTTGAAGGAGTAGAAAGAAGATTTAAAAGAGTAACTGATTCTGCTATAGTCTCAACTCCAGGCCTTAACCTTGAGGATGAACACAAGGTCGCCTTTAGATTCTAAAGATTCTAATGCAGACTTTTCAGGGCGCCAGGAAGTCCTTTATACAAAGTACTGCATGGCCATGGGCAGTTATTGGGAGGGGCAGTGGCTCAAGCAAAGTGCCAGAGCAGCACTGAAACCAACACTGAACCCCCCTGGTCACGCCCCTGTTTACATGAAGCACTGTGTAGGTCCTCAAAACGGAGGAGATGACCTATTACTACTTAGTTTATTGGTTGCTGTTTGCTTCTCTTAATTTCAATATTTTTGTGACATTAACATCTCATTAGTCGATGATAACTTTAAGATATTTTCTTTTACCAGTGCGGGTAAATGCTATTATTTGTAAATTAATCGAATTTGTTAATATTTAATAACTTTAATTTCTCATAAATATATCTTATTCATCAGTTAATGAATACCAGTGTTGAGGATTATAACATTCAGGATTAAGATGGATTTGTTAAAAATTGAACTTTTCTGGGATGTTGCAGATTTATAACAATTCCAGTAGCATATCTTCTGGAAATGACAGACGCACAGAAGTGCATGCCTGTCTGAGCTGTCTAATTATCGTATGATGTACGTTCACACTTCTGGAGTTATTGTGGGATTCTCTCTGCGCGGGTGTTCAGATGTCATTTCATTTTCATCGTGAAATCACGTTTTCCACAATGATGTAAGAAAAAGTTAGTAAGTTATCTGTATTTGAAGTTGAGTTAAGTGTTAAGTGTAACTTTTAAAATCTATAAATACATTTATGACAGTATTTCTATGTGCAATTCAATATGCAGTGATCAATAACAAAAAATGTTTTTAAGACATTTTAGTCTAATATAATTGTTTATTCATTGCTTATTTATTTACGGCTTAAACCTTTGATTAATAATCATTCCATGTATATCTGCGTACACTGGTGAATGCTGTTCTTGTGAATAATCAGGCGGTATTAAAATAGGATTGTTTCATCAAAGAAATGAATGGCATTAAACAAAGGTTTTATCTAGAGATCAGTACTCTAGTTGTCTGGTTTTATCAGTGCACGCGGGTGCATGTACCTCCCCCCCCGTCCCCTCTCATGAGAATGATTGATTTCCCTCGAGCCTTTGCACCATGGAAGTTACTCACTCAGTCATTCCCAATCCCAGACATGCTCTCGCTGTCACTGAGGCAAATATTCCGGGTGAGTATTCGGTTTGCTTCTATTTTCTAGTCCTGACATGTTGTTTATGTTTGCACTGCTTAATTTAGTTGAGTTAAGTTCCAACCAAAGTCCACAAGTACAATTTATATTTTGTACTTTTGACAGTGAAACAGACCACCTTGTTTTTCAACGAGGTGGCTTTGCTCAGTCAGGCGCCTGCGTTGTTGTTCTGAAATCAACAGGGTTCCTGTTGGAACAGTTGCAGTCTTTTTGTGCTTTCCACAACACTGCCCGCACCTCTGTGTTCAGACTATCATCACAGAGCCATATTTGAACCAGTTTTTCAAAGAAGGCAACCATTGTGCTTTTTTTGCGGCTGAAAGGATTTTTGTCCTTTAAAATTGACTGGTGGTTCATGAAGGACGCTTACAATACCTAAATCTGAAAACACAGAATACTAAAGAAGAAACGGCTCCCCTTTATTATTCCTGATAAGGCAGCAATCAACGTATTAGGGCAAAGTAACAAAGAGTTGCGTAAGGATCATGTGGGTACTATCTGGCCTTCGGAGAGCTGCAACTCTGAAAGGCCGCTGACCCACTTGACTACTGACAACAGGTCCAGGGGTTTTTAGCATATGTTTTCATGGTATTATTGGTATTACTCATTCTTTATCGGATTTAAGACTATAGGACTTTTACAACTTTTTGCTATTATGGAGATTCAGTAAAAAGTAATCAAATCTGCTATATTTCTTCTTATGTTTTCTATTTTATTAGAGTTATGATGTGCTCATTCAGATCAAGTAGTATATTTATCCTGAAATAAGCACTCACTTATACAGTGGCCTTCCTTACCACTATACATAGTATTTATTTGTTACCCTCTTTGGTGTACATAAAGTTTCTCATGAACACAGAATCAACACCTGTACTGTTGAGCTCCTTGAGATGACCTGCATTACGTTTCATCGTTCAAACATTCCCCTCCGCAGCCCCTATGCCTCCGGGCACCAGGATGTGCTTGGATAGAGGGGAAGCTGGCGGTGGAGTTGCCCAGGCGAGGGCTCTCCAGCGGGGGACAGTGGACGGGACAGGACAGCCTGGCCCAGGATGACCCAGAGATGTGGAGCCTCCTAACCCAGGAGAAGGACCGACAGTGTCGAGGCCTGGAGCTAATTGCATCAGAGGTAGGGGGGGAGAGAGAGAGTGAGAGAAAGCAGTCAGCATTAAGCGAGAGAAAAGAGTTGTGTGTGTGTGTGTGTGTGTGTGTGTGTGTGTGTGTGTGTGTGTGTGTGTGTGTGTGTGTGTGTGTGTGTGTGTGTGTGTGTGTGTGTGTGTGTGTGTGTGTGTGTGTGTGTGTGTGTGTGTGTGTGTGTGTGTGTGTGTGTGTGTGGATGGCTAGAGTGAAAACTAAAAAAATCATTTGAATGCTGGAGAACCTTCTTTCTGGTGACAAGTTGCAGAATCCTTGACAAACCTCCCAGGAACCATTCACAGAGCATTACAACACACAACACAGTAGAACGACAGGCTTGGCAGACTGGAACATATAGCGTGATGCTTAGATGCTTATTTTATTCACCAGTGCGTGTTACTGTAACAAAACCGAGGGAAGCAATGCAAAACACGACCGCCCACTTTGTTTGCAGAAAACCAGTTTCTTTCCACCGCTTTCCCTTCTGCTGTGCGCTTCGAGTTCTCCTCTAAACGCCTTGGCGCTGTCTTCCCTCACAAGTCTCTGATTTCATCAAAGCAGAAGCTGGGGAAGTTTTCAACCTTTAAACTTCACAACAATTAAAAGCCCTCAGCGGTATCAGTCCCAGCACTTCTGAAGAGCCCCTTTTTTGTCAACTCCTTGTGAAGCTCCTGTCAGTCAGTCTTGCTGGTAGGGCCGGCTCCCCACGGAGGAACCCTCTCTCCCTCCCACCTCCCCCCTCTCTGTTCAGATGAAACACAGTCAAACCCTGCTCTCCCCCCCCTCCTCCCATCTCCTCCACATTCAATCACCGGGCTGATTCCTGCGATCGCTTCCATCCACAATCCATTGATCCCCTAAAACGGAGACATAGAGTCAAGAGGAGAACGCAATCGACGGGTGAGAGACACGCCACATTGTAACCACAGTGTGTCTGTCATCCCAGGGAGAGAGTCAGAGACAGAGAGGAAAAGAGATAGGTGAAGAGTTTTGGAGAAAGATGAAAAGGTGGAAAGAGAGAGAATGATGGAGGGAGGGAGAGGTGGAAAGAGAGATAGATTAAGAGAGGTAGAAAGAGAAAGCAAGAGACAGAGAGAGAGGCAGAGGTTCAGAGAGACCTAGAAATCCCCCTGGTATGATTGAGATTTTAGGTTGAACCTCCTCTTAAGGCTGACATGTCTGCACGGTAATGACTGGATTGGGAGAGAGTGTATGGTAGATAGATAGGTGGATAGGTAGACAGACAGACAGACAGACAGACAGACAGACAGACAGACAGACAGACAGACAGACAGACAGACAGACAGACAGACAGACAGACAGACAGACAGACAGACAGACAGACAGACAGACAGACAGACAGACAGACAGACAGACAGACAGACAGACAGACAGGTTGGTAAATAGATAGATAAATATTAAAATATACTGATAGATTGATAGAATATACTGAGATTAAATATAAATGAAAGATTAATTAGAGGTTAAAAAATAATGAAATATGAAATAAGAAAGAAGGAAAAATAACTCGAGAAAAGAAGAACATTTATGAAATAACTAATGGAAAAGAAACAAGGAAGGAAATATGCAAAACAACCTGAGAGTTTATGCATATATGGTCATATGGTGTGTCTGTGCCCTGCCAGTTGGCCTGGTGGGGGATCCCCTCAGGGTGTTCAGACCCAGCAGGGTGCAATAGCACCAGAGACCCTGTACGGCAGTTTCTCAGCAATGACGGGTGTGGCCTTGCATGTTAGAGAAAAGGCTCTGACACGCCGGGCCAACGGTTGGCTGTCGGTGAGCGTCTGGGCCATTCATTTCTGCGACAATAGTCAGCCCTCGTCCGATAGTCGGCTGATTCAGAGAGTGGTGTTAAATGTAAGGCAAACACTGTTGCCTGACAGTTATTTCCTCTCACGCATGTGCAGAGCGTAGGCTCGATTTTAGTATTATGGGATATTAATCGAATGACGCGTTAACCCAGTCCCTCTGGTCTATTGTTTTGTCTCTGCCAGAACTTCTGCAGCCGTGCTGCTCTGGAGGCCCAGGGATCCTGTCTGAACAACAAGTATTCAGAGGGCTATCCTGGACAGAGGTACGGCTCATCGGGGTACCGGCGGTGATGGGGGAATGTGGGGGTAGGGTAGGTGGTTGGGGTTGGGGTTTGGGAGTGCTTGGGATGGTGTTGCTGTTGACAGTGGTGATTGGTGTTGGTGGTGGAGGTGTTGGCAGTGACGGTGGTGGTGGAGGGGAACAAGGTGATGGTGGTCGTTTGGGTTGGGAGTGGTGGGGATGGTGTTGGTGTTGAGGGTGATGTTGGTGCAGTGGTGAATGTGGTAGAGGTGATGGCGGTGGTGGAGGTGGTGGTGGAGGTGATGGTGGTCATTTGGGTTGGGAGTCGTGGGGATGGTGTTGGTATTGAGGGTGATGTTGGTGCGGTGGTGAATGTGGTGGAGGTGATGGTGGTGGTGGAGGTGATGGTAGGTGGTTGGGGTTTGGTGTGGTGAGGATGGTGTTGCTGTTGAGGTAATGTTGGTGCGGTGGTAGAGGTTGTGGAGGTGATGGTGGTGGTGGTGGAGGTGATCAAGGTGGGGGGGGGGGGTCGCGGTTAGGACTGATGGCTGTGATGATGGTGGAGGTGGATTATGATAGTGATTATGATGGTGTTCATGAAGGCAGCTGTGGGAGGGGGGGTCGGGTGGTGGTTATTATTGGTTTGTTGTGAAAGTAGAGGTGGTTATGGTTATGATGGTAGTTGTGAAGGTGGAGGTGGCTGTGGTTATGAAGGTGGTTTTGATGTTGGAGGTGGTGTTAGTTATGATGGCGGTTGTGGTGGTGGAGGAGGTGGTGGAGGTTGGTGTTCAAAAGACACTGTTCTCTTATGCTTTAGGTCTTGGCTGCCAC
>OLKM01002895.1:12500-27500 GCA_900291075.1 Melanogrammus aeglefinus | reverse complement strand
CGGAGCTTTCTCTTCTATCCTCGACTTTCTAAGCCTCTCTAAAAAATGACAGAACCACTGTAGAAGACAGTAGTTCTATAGAACTACAACTGGAAGTAAATATAGCAATATAATGATACAAATTCTACCTAGTAACATACTCTTATTTAAATTAAATTCTATTATTAGTTTGCAGTTGCTTCATTTTCTAATTTAAACAAAAATCAAAATATTATATAAAAAATACAGATCCAATTGGATCATATTCTCTTCTAATCCTTTCCTGACATGCATGGGCCTGTGGCGTTAGTGGCGTTATAAGCAGCTGAGTCCAATCAATAAAGTATTGATGAGTTCAACCCAACACAGTAAAAAAAACCATCAAGTCCTGAATTCATCAATTTAGGAAATAAAACAAAAATAAAAAGGAAAGGGATGTGTTCATCATCGCATTGGTCTCCCGGTAAAGTGTGTTGTGTGAGGTGGACTGTGGACGGAAATGAGCAAGACGCTATTAACCGCTGCGATGCGTCTCTCCTCTTTGAGGCTAATGTCTTCCTGTTTATCGCCCCTCACCAAACGAGCGGTGTGTGTGTGTGTGTTCCAGCTCTGCGGGGAGCTGAACGCCTATCTCCTGGCCGACATGGCTCACATCAGCGGGCTGGTGGCGGCCGGGGCGGTGCCCTCCCCCTTCCAGCACGCCGACCTGGTCACCACCACTACGCACAAGTCCCTGCGTGGATCCAGGTGACGTCACCGAGCAGACAGATCCCCATTCGTTGAGTTATGGCGACGCTACCCATGCCTCTTTAGGTCAAAGATGGACATGGAAAAAAGAACTATAGTGGTCAAACTTACTTTATTATTATCTGTTAACACGTATGGTTATATAGAACCTCGATTGAACCAGGTTAGCCCCACTGAGATCCAAGGACTCGAGGACGAGGTAGACCTGACGGGAACACATGATGAGCTCTCAGCGCTTTCCTTTAGGGATTGAGTGTTGACGCACCAGCCCGTGAGAGTTGACGCTCCCCTGGGCATGGTGGACGGCTCTGATCTGCCACCGTTCAAACTCTTCTTTGACCCTGTCTGCCACGGACTCCTGATTTAAAATGGGAATTTGTATGAGATGGTCATTAGCTTTGAAATTCTCCCTTGTTCGATTTAGTACTTAGTAGTTATTTAGTACTTGTTGCAAATGACACGAAGTCAAGTTTAAACATCTACCACCTCTACATCCTAGGGCTGGGCTGATCTTCTACAGGAAGGGGGTGCGGTCCGTAGATAAGAAAGGTCGGGAGGTGACCTATGACCTGGAGAACAAGGTCAACTTCGCCGTCTTCCCGTCCCTACAAGGGGGTCCTCACAACCACGCCATTGCCGGGGTGGCAGTCGCCCTGAGACAGGTTTGGATTGATCTTTTATCCCCCCCCCCTCCTCCAAGTAGAAGAAAGAATGTTTTCAGAATGGATGGTGTGTCAATCTGCTGAACTTTGCCTTTCAAAGCTTTGATGACACTATGTGTACGTGGTTTAGTTGACACACAGATCTCAAAGTACATTTATACAGTCCGTTTGTATAAGAGATGGTCCCTTGCCGTAGACCACCGACAAGAAAGACATTTATTTATTTGTATGCCCATGGGCAGTGGAGCGGACCTGCGGTTATCAAGTTACAGTAAGAAGTGTATGTGATGAACCTGCTCTCTCTGCAGGCGACCAGCCCCATGTTCAAGGAGTACATCGCCCAGGTGCTGCGGAACTCGAAAGCCATGGCAGAGGCCCTGCTGAAACTAGGCTTCACCCTGGTCTCAGGTACATTGAGGTCCTAGTAAAGACACCTGCTTTAACCCCTCTTCGAAGTCAAGTGGAGTCTTTTAAAACAATTAAAAATGTTTAAATTAGTGTTATGATCTGGGTTGGGGGCGGGGGTGGGGGTGGGGGTGGGGGGGTACAATACTGTTAACCAATGCTCCAATTGTGCATGATCAAAATGTGTCAACAAATGTCATGTCATAGCAAGCGTCAATAATCACATTATAATAACCAAAAAGTGATCCCAAAAAACAAAGATTTATTAGAACAATACAAAAACACATTGACGTCCCATAACCCTCCCCCCCCCCCCCCAGGGGGAACCGACAACCACCTGGTCCTGGTTGACCTTCGACCCCGGGGCATAGACGGGGCCCGGGCCGAGAGGGTTCTGGAGCTGGTGTCCATCACAGCCAACAAGAACACCTGCCCAGGGGACCGGAGCGCCCTGACGCCCGGCGGCCTGCGCCTAGGTAACACACCTGAGGATCCACCAAGGATGTCCATCATCGGTTTGATGCACGGATGAATTCCATCGCGTTGGTCTGTGTGTGTGTGTGTGTGTGTGTGTGTGTGTGTGTGTGTGTGTGCGCGTGTGCGCGTGTGCGTGTGTGTGTCTGTGCTTGATGTTGGTGGCAATTCTTTCTGTCTTCCTCACCTCCCCTTCAGTCATTGTTTCTCCCTCGCTGGGTGTGTGTGTATGTTGTGTGTTTGTGTGTGTGTGTGTGTGTGTGTGTATGTTGTGTGTTTGTGTGTGTGTTTATGACACTACCTTTTATCCTCCTGTTTCCTTGGTCTGTCCGTCAGTCAAAATCTCTGAGGTCTTTCATGTTCATCCCTTTCTAGAGTACATTTTTATACGCCGTGACACCATCACGCACACACACGCACTCACTGTCTCTCTCTCTCTCTCTCTCCCTCTCCCTCTCCCTCACCCTCTCCCTCTCTCCCTCTCTCCCTCTCTCTCTCTCTCTCTCTCTCTCTCTCTCTCTCTCTCTCTCTCTCTCTCTCTCCTCTCTCTCTCTCTCTCTCTCTCTCTCTCTCTCTCTCTCTCTCTCTCTCTCTCTCTCTCTCTCTCTCTCCTTCACCTGACAGGGACACCTGCGTTAACCTCAAGACAATTTAAGGAGGCAGATTTTGTGAAAGTTGTGGCGTTTATGGACGAGGGAATCCAAATCGCTCTGGATGTAAAAAAGAAGAGTGGTAAAATATTAATTTTATTCATTCTTAAGCCCTTAATACTAGAACACACAAAACTCACTATTACGATTTTGACAAATCAACCTCATTTGTTTCAATTTGTTTTAAAATGTATATTTATATTATATCTAATTATTTTTGTCTTTTTTGATTTATATTCCAAATGATCGTGATGTCAAATGTGTTAAATGTTAGCATGACAATGCCAAGCATTAGAATGTCATGAAATGAAGTTTGACAGGAGAAGAATATATAAAAATAAATAACTACATAAATAAACTTTGCCTAATCTCCCTTCTGGGTCTCCTAGGCAACCTGGCCAGCTTCAAAGCCTTCTTGCTGGAGGACACTGAAACGGTCTCACGCATTTCGGACCTCCGCCAGCGGGTGGAGACATTCGCCAGGCCCTTCCCCATGCCTGGCTTCACTGACCACTGAAGAAAAAAAGGCTCCCATGCACCCATGTTCCAGATCCTTCTCTAGTAAATATACACGGCTACACAATGAGCCGTCCCCCACTATACAGTCAGTCCAGCTTTAGTACTGACAGTATAGTTGTTATCAATTACAAATTAATAATTTGAATAGGAATAAACCAAATAATAATAATAATTATTAATAAGCTTTATTAAAATATCTTTGTTTACCTTGGATGTTTGAGGAGTGTAATTGCTGTGTATAGCAAGCCTTGTTTGCTGAATTGCTAATTCACCTCTTTGGTACAGAGGGTTTGCATCATGGGATTTTCTGTTGACGATACTCTGCCATACTGATAGGATTCAAGAGAGTTGTAGCACTGTGAAATCCTAAATAAACGTATCCATATGTAACCTAGTTCAATGAGAACTTTGTTTGGCCATGTCTCACAACAGAATCACACACGTTTCAAACCCAACAATGTCTCCTCCCCATATTATTTTTTTCCAGATTACTTACTTAACAATGACTATTAAAAAGTATTTCTACGACCACAATAAATAACTAACGTAACTTCAACACACCAAGACCCCGAAAGCAAACAGCAGCTCCCTTATTCCTCCTTTTACCCCCTTTCTAATTGATTTTCCATTCAGTACAGCTGTCCCTGGACACCAGCCAACAGGGACTCTGATGGGATTAAGTTAAGGGGTCCTCTAGGGTCCACATTTATATGGAGGGCCCTTGATGTCAGCCTGTGGTTTGGCCCTGGGAGACCTCCATGTGGTGGTTTGACACACAGTCCATGCCTGGATAAAACATAGCAAGTGCAACATTTAAGTAAAAATACATTTTTTTAAATAACTTGTTTGATACTGTGATTAACATTTGATTTCCATTTGATTTTGTTTAGTGATGACCAATGAGTAAGGATGAATATAAGATGTCAAGATGAATTTGTATAGAAGCATGATCAGTTTCACAGTGAATACACCTTTTAATTAAAAGCACCTATAGTATTCTCTAAAATGAATGATAAAGGTTTTATCTCAATAATAGTTATCTTTCTATTCTCCTGTTTGTGGGGTCGGTTGAGCTGGTTGAGCTACAGCACAGAAGAAATGAGGAAGGGAAGGGACTGTTCAAACAGACGTGTGCTAAACGGCTGGCATTTCCTGTAATTGCTTAATCTCATTTTGAACTCTACAGGCTTGTCAGATCATCAAAATAATCTCGAGCAAACTGACGGCTAATTCTGTTACTTAGCTTAGCACCTCATCGTTTTGAGATGATCAGGTTCTTAGTAAGTTGAGAGTCAAACTTGTCATGTTTCATATTGAAGACATGTTTAATACAGACTTATCAAATATATACAGTATTTTATGTTTTATATAACAGGACAGATGCTGTGATCAGCTCAAACTGAAAACTTTCCATTCAAGGTCTATACGGAGGCATAACTCAATGCATGTACGTGTGTTGGTTGACATAATCCTAGTCTATTTATTGGTTGGAACCATGATTGTCCCTTCTGTGAGAGCCAAACAGTATTAAAGATCAAAAGTCAAGGAGGCCTGCAGATACTGTGTTGGGAAACACACACACACACACACACACACACACACACACACACACACACACACACACACACACACACACACACACACACACACACACACACACACACACACACACACACACACACACACACACACACACACACAGATAGGTCACAGGAGTTGTCAGGTCGTGAGAAACCAGGGTGATACAGCAGAAGAGCATTTATTTATCTTTTTGTGTGTGTTTGTGTGTGTGTTTCTGTGTGTCTGCGCGTTTGTGTGTTAAATTCAGCATTTTAAGACCCCACTAGGGAAGTCATTCAATCAGTGTGTTTCTGCGGTTTCCCATAACAAACCATGTGGCGCTCAAAAGCACTTCCAGTGCTTGATGTTCGCTTCTCTTTGTAGTCTCCTCTGTTTCTGAATACAGCGGACAATGTGAGCTGTTGTGCATCACAGCTCAGTCAAACCAAATGTTCTTAGTGAAGTGCTCAGAGATAAAAGACCAATGAGGAAGAAGAACATACATCATTTGTTGAATATGTTTGATAAGAAAAACAATGAATGAAGATAAAATATTGACCATACAGAACTGGTGTTGTTTTTTGTCGTATTTTGTCGTGTTTTGACCGTACACATGGACAGTACCAGCAGAACAACATATACCGCGTGTTGGCTACTTTTATCAACTGCTTCTATCAACACGCAGATGTCTCTTCCAGGCATCTGCCTTGGTTATTATAGGAGCACCAGTGTAACCGGGCATTTCCCTCCAGATCCGAACCTTCCACCAGATAAGCTGTTCCTCCACCAAACAATGACATCACTTGCACATATTGCACTCATCCACAGCTTAGTGCAGTGTGAACTATATCAGCCACGATATCACGACAAAGAATTTATTCAATTTAGGTTGTATTACAAAGCTTTGACTGTTTCCTGCCTCCCTTTGGCTAAAAGCTGTAAAACGACTAAAGGTAAAAGTGAAATATTAACCCATTAACAAGTGGGGGATCATTTAAGATGGAAATGAAATGGCTGAAGTAGTGGGTGTGAAAGTGTTAGTGGGACTGCAGGTTGGACAAGGCTTCCAGTGTGTGTGTGTGTGTGTGTGTGTGTGTGTGTGTGTGTGTGTGTGTGTGTGTGTGTGTGTGTGTGTGTGTGTGTGTGAGAGAGAGTCTGGACAGAGGGAAAGGTACACGGCGTACTGTGCTGCCACATGTCTGGTCCCTGACAGGTGACTGTGTCACATCTTGACGTGGTGTCTGTGGCTCCCTGATCAAACATACACTGGCTGCTGCTGCTGCTGCTGCTGCGGCTCTGGGTTTGAGGCTATGGATACACCATGTGTGCTGAATAACACGTACACACACACACACACACACACACACACACACACACACACACACACACACACACACACACACACACACACACACACACACACACACACACACACACACACACACACACACACACACACACACACACACAGAAAGCGAGGCTAAATTGGGTCACAGGAACACCATATATAAAGAGTCCTCATGTAGTGTTGACACGTATGGCATTCAGTGTTAAAGTGGACCTAATGAGCACTTGTTATTTAACAGTGGAAAGAGATTTGTATCTGTGGCAGAGATCCATTTTTAGATTAAGAATATAATGGCTGTGTGTGTGTGTGTGTGTGTGTGTGTGTGTGTGTGTGTGTGTGTGTGTGTGTGTGTGTGTGTGTGTGTGTGTGTGTGTGTGTGTGTGTGTGTGTGTGTGTGTGTGTGTGTGAGTGCTTGGCATATGGTGTTGGATGAGGACAACACAGGCAATGAAGATCACAATTTTTAGAATAAGCAAATTGTCTTTAAATTATTTTATTACTTCATGACTCACATAAGCCAAAAATATTCGTGGTTCTGTGAAATCAACCCGACTGGTGTTCCTAAATCTTTACAAACTAAGTCTTTAAAGAACAACATGGCAGACAAGTGTACATCTCAGGCTATACTGACTGACATTCTCCGATGTCCATATATCAATGAAGATGGAATATTACCAAAGACAGGAATGTCACATGGAAAAGACAAAAGCAGTCAAAGATGTAGAGACGTTTCTGCAACCATTGCAGTCCTTCCAGCATCCAACATGGCTGTCGCAGAGGTTTTCTATACAAGCAGCAGGAAATAAAACAGAGGAAGATCCTTAATGGCTACATTATACACAGCATTTCCTAACTTTGTTACTTCGCACTCTTCATACACCCTAGTCTGCTACTCGCGGACTGTAAAGGATGCAACTTACCCTGAGTAATAAAGACCAGGGCTTCAGATTTACATTTGAGCATTATTCAGAAGTTTGGTCCCTCCTTCTTCAAGTTTTTGTAGTCTGTGGTGATGGCTACAAACTGATGGAAACACATACAAGATCACAGACAAGGATTCTTACACAGTATTGTTAAAAATATATTAAATAGGAAAAAGGTAAAAAAAAATGTGTTTGTGTGTGTGTGTGTCCCTGTGGGTGTGTGTTTGTGTGAGTTTGCTACATGCTTACAGCCTACCTTGTACTGGTAGGAGGGGTCAAGCTTATTCCAAGGTTCAGGGTTGTTTGTCTTGTTCCAACTACACACACACACACACACCACACCCACACCCACACACACACACACACACACACACACACACACACACACACACACACACACACACACGCACACACACACACACACATGCACACACACACACACACACATACACACACACACACACACACACACACACACACACACACACACACACACACACACACACACACACACACACACACACACACACACACACACACACACAAATGGAAATACAAAGCATTTCTCTGTACGTGAGACATCATTAGTAAATGTGTGCGTGTGTGTGGATGCATATGGTGTGTGGTCTAAATCTATTCTATTTCTAATCTTCTGAGATTACATTATTATCGCATTATTATCGCAAATCGCTGGGCAATAATCATGATGAAATTCTTCCACCCAGACAAGAAAGGTCCTCACTCTGCTCCTACCCTCTGGATGCAAACCCCTCTGTGACTCGAGGGTAGGAAGCACCGTGTGTGTGAAGCACTTACGTAACATGGGGACCCTTGGCCAGCCGGAAGAGATACAGGCTGGCTCCGCCCATTCCCAAACAGATGAAGAAGAATTGCGGGATGAGCTGTGGGAACGCCAGAGTCGCAGAGACAGGAAGAGGACGAGAGAGAGAGAGAGAGAGAGAGAGAGAGAGAGAGAGAGAGAGAGAGAGGGAGAGAGAGAGAGAGAGAGAGAGAGAGAGAGAGAGAGAGAGAGAGAGAGAGAGAGAGAGAGAGAGAGAGAGAGAGAGAGAGAGAGAGAGAGAGAGAGAGAGAGGGGGAAATAAGTGCAGAAGTGGCGGAGAGAGCGAGAGAAAGAAAGAAATTAAAGGAAGAAATAACAGAGAGAGAGAGAGAAAGAAATGGCTGAATATATAAACATGGTTGGTTTGTATTATGTTCTTTAATCATCACATCACATGTACTCAACCAAAGCAAATATATGCACCCAAAATAAACCAATATTTCAGGCAGTATCCTTACAGATATTTCTGCTAGTTTAGTTTCACACAGTGTACTACGGTAGCCACCGGGCAGGCCTACTGCGAACACATAACCAGGAAAGTAAAGTATACAGACAGCGCTGTGATTGACGGCTGAAATCATTTTTTGAGACATGTTTATTCCACCAGTGTTCCTTTTAGTTTGAAGAGTTGTACTAAACTTCACCAAACTTTCAGGGCTGTCAGAGAGGGAGAGAGGAGAAGACGTTTTGAACACAGGACTGCACGTCACTTCGGCAGTGAAGGAGTTTTTTGCTAAGTCGCTCGAGGGAAGATTACATCCTATATCTTGAAAGTAACAACTTGGTAATGGCTGGCCTTAAATGTGCTTCGACATAGGTTTTAGATTGCGACTCATCCTCCGACTTCTTGCTGTGGGATACATACAAGGCAATCCAATATCATCTGTGAAATAAAAACTAGTTTTGATAGCACTGCCTGACAGGACAAGGATAGTAAATTTGATAATTTCTCGTAGCAGCTGTTCATCGGACAGTGAAGAGACCGCGGTCATTTCAAACTTTGTGTAAATAGAATGCATTGCTCAGTTTATGAAAATATATCTGTATTTGGTAGAAACCATGTGGCCAAACATTGAATCAAAAACGAAGTGTAAATGACATGCAGAGACTACTACTTTTTTTTTTTTTTTTTCCTTCTATTGTCTGACGTCCCAATCCCATTAACAACATCCCAGGCCAAATAATATCACAAATCGGCCTCTGGATAATATCACGTTTTGGTTTTTCAATTATAATATAAACTTGTATTATATAATTTTGAATCGCTTTGGAATCTCACCATACTGCCGACCATACGCGTAACCAAGAGAAAATGTAAATACAACTGTATAAAACAATCTGCGATTGAGCAGGGCTACTACTCCGAGATGAATGCATGTCTAATTAAGTTAGAAATGTTGACCGCTGTGTGACATCCATGGGTGTGTGAGAGAGCCGAACACAACCCCCCAGCCGCCTAATAATAATATACAATATAATAACATTAAAAATACTAAATTTTATGGATCCATGCCTATCATTTATTTTTTACACACGTGCAAAAGATTGGGATTAGCTGGTCTAGGCCAAAATACCAGGGACGATTCTCTGTCCCAGGCCGGCTTCCGCCTGTAGGCTAATCACATGTTCTCTAGGTGAGGGACGACCGGGACGACACATGACAGAGGCCAGTTGATCAGCTGGCCAATGAGAACCCGGGGATTAGCCTCAATGCTGCGCCTCCTTGTTCTGTATCATCCTGATCCTTATTGTATAATAATAGCATGATGCACATGCGGTCACACTTTGAGCGTCTTATCTTAATTTATCAAAATATAACCAACAACGTTATCGAAGGCATAGATAATCGCATTTGTTCAGTGGTTTTTATTGCTGTCTCATATTTACTTTCACTTTTTATGAATTTACCTTTCTGTCGGATGATATTCTGAAGCTCTATGAGGTTCACAATGAGAGCTCTCTCTCTCTCTCTCTCTCTCTCTCTCTCTCTCTCTCTCTCTCTCTCTCTCTCTCTCTCTCTCTCTCTCCTCTCTCTCTCTCTCTCTCTCTCTCTCTCTCTCTCTCTCTCCCTCTCTCTCTCTCTCCCTCTCTCTCTCCTCTCTCTCTCTTTCTCCTCTTCTCTCTCTCTCTCCCTGTTATGCAGGCTGCCAAACACAATGACTTGATCACCCTCGTTCAATTTGGAATGACGCGTACGCTGATTATCCCAAAATTCAACTCATCCAGAGATGGTCGTTCAATTCCCAAGAAATGAAGACAGTCTGTTATCCGAGGTGCAGTACGTGAATTTTTGCACTTGTCACTTGTTTGAATTTGAATTATTAGACAGTGTGCAACTCGTATGCTTCTCTTCCTCGTTCCTAATGCAGGAAGTTTGCACTATTTTAAGACAAGCAATGAGAAACATATAACCTAATTCGTTGAGAGGTTATGGACTACTGGGCTAGATTAGTCCATTAGATTGTTGCTTGGCCAGTATTGCGATGAAATATTATTTTTCTAATTAGCTTACCAGATGTCAACAAAGGTTAAATCCCCTGGAATAGTTTATGCCTGGATATAATTGTATGCTACTTGTCAGCGTGTTTTTCCTGGAGCTGTCCAGATGCTGACCCTTAAAAAACTATCAAAATACATTTCACTCATTTGCATGAGCAAAGCCTACATATTGACTTAAGTAACATAAAATCAATTAATACATATTTTTAAAAGCATTTGAAATAAAAAAAAGCATTTGAAATAGGCTGGATTTTTTTTTAAGTCAAATTGACGTATGCCTACATTTTTACATACAAAAACAACAGAACAAGAATAAAAAGTTACTTACTCCAGGGTGCTTCTTAGCATGCTCTATTGCCGTCCGGAACACCATTTTGCAATGTTTATATCTGTGAAATTCCCTCTAGGATGTTATCTTTCCAGGTTAAACTTAATTATTCTCTGCTTCTGAGCAGTATGCTACACATCAACCTTGGATCTGATACAAGACCTGTTGCTTTTGCTGTGAAGGAGGGGTAGGCTTCTGTTGAGCAGAGAGAGGGAGGGAGGGAGAGAGAGGGAGGGAGGGAGAGAGAGAGAGAGAGAGAGAGAGAGAGAGAGAGAGAGAGAGAGAGAGAGAGAGAGAGAGAGAGAGAGAGAGAGAGAGAGAGAGAGAATTTGATAGATTGGATTTTAAGACAACTGAGAGAGAACACATTCCTGAGAGAGAGAAAGGTCTTTTTTTTCAGAAGCTAAAAATAGCTTCTACAAAATCACATATACATATATAATATATTATCCTATACCATGTAAAAAATGTATCTCATCCCCAACGAAAGAAAACAAAACACCACCATCATCATCCAAATGTTTTTAAAACAATCCAGATCATCCTTTTTTCATAGTCTTAAATTCTAGTAAAATCCTTGCTTTACCAACCCCTTTGAAAGTTGCACACACCACTCCTTTGCCTGACCACTTTTACTACTTTGTTTCCTACTATAGCTAGTCGCCATTTGTGCTTGCCCAAACAAAAAATTTATCAATCTGCCCTCTTCTTTTCTTTTACCATAGAACGAAGGCAAAAAAATAAAACGCTGCTCGCTAAAAACCTCTCCAAAAAATTTAGCAAAACTACTAAGCAGAGTTAAATAGTGTGTCAATCTACAACAATATAAAAAACAGTGAAAAAATTGTCTCTCTACATGAAACAGAAAGGGCATTTATCTGAAATTGCAGGGTGGTTAAAATAGAATATAAATAGCATTCACTGCAATTTATCCCGTGTAGAACTCGCCAATGAAATCACCAATGTTTTTAGCCCACGGGGCTTTACAACAGCCCCCAAGCAGGTTTGTCTGTCCTTTGAACCCTAAATGTCTCTCTACGGTGTATCCTCTGCGTCTTTAGTTTCTCTTTGTTCAAAGCTTTTAACACACACTTTATACCAGCGTTTTCCTTTAATACAGTCCAATGCATCACTCCTTACTCCGGACCTCCAGAAGAGGCTCAGCACCTCAGAGGTCTGTTAGTTTGCCTTGAAACCACAATTTTTGGAAAAGGGGCATTCTGATCTGGTACTTCAGTCCATTACACAGTCCTTAAGCAGTTGGTGTTCCTCTTCTGATTATTGTATTCCCTAAGGCTTACAAGAAGCCTTTCCACGATGGCGAATAGATGATGTCTCTCTATTTGGCAGCCAGCGCATGGTCTCAGCTATACTCCCACCAGTCAGTTGAACAAATGTCTTCAACCGTCACCCACACACATCGGATTAGATGTTCCAGGTTGCCAGGGAATCTCCAACCGTGCTCCTTTTAGAATTGGGCTCCCTTTAAAAGCCAATGAAAGTGATGGATGTTGAGTCCAAAACAGTTATATATCCATTCAAGTTTCCATATTTTAAAACACTCACATAAGAAAAGGTGGCAAACATTTTAAGATTTAAAAAAGAATGAGGTCAAGATTACAAAAATTTCCTACCAAAGTTTCAAATTTCCCACTCGACCTAAAATAAATTCTGCACTGGTCTCCATGGTAAAAAACGGTTGATCCATAAAAGAAGACTTTTTAAAAACTCCAATCTAAAAGCTCCCTTCCTACTTTCAAGGTGAACCAAAACCCTGCCCTCCCTCTTCTTTCGATAAGTATAAAACATCCTGTGGTATCCAGTGCAACTTGTTCCCAAAAGAAATCTAAAATAATGGCTTGAATCCTTGCTAAAAGACCAGCTGGGGGGGTCTAAAACGCTGAGTCGATGCCATAAAACAGGTGCCACAAGATGGTTTGCCAATAATGGTGGCGCCCCCTAAAAGAACATACGGGGTAAAAGCCCTCGCCATTTGTTAAAGTGCTTGCATTTTTTCCACCACTCCTTCCCAGTTTCTTTTTGCTCATTGATTCATCCCCCAAGTGAACTCCAAGGTATTTGATGCCATTTGTGCCCAAATAAGCCCTTCCGGTAATTTTTGGTCCTCTCCTGTTGCCAATTTCCTACACTTAAAGCAGTACTCTTTTGCCAGTTTTACTTTTGCTGATGAGATTTTTCCATAACGTTCCACAATGTGGGTCAGTGTTTTAATGTCACTATCCTGCTCTAATAGCTACAATAACATCATCATCCGCATATGCAGAGAGAGAAATGAAGGAATACCCTCAGCTACCCTGACCCCTCTCAGCTCCTTCCTAAGCCTACACAGTAAGGGTTCAATTGCGCAATTGAATACAAGCATACCCCGAGACATTACAACCCTGTTCGAATACCCTGGCAATGTTAAAAGGAGCACTTAACCCACCCGTTGACTTTCAGTACACTTTCAACTTTACTGTAGAGCACCCTGATCATTGCTGATAAAAACCAGGGGAGAAACCAAAAGGCCTCTAAGACTTTCCAGAGATATTGGTGCTCCACCCGGTCAAAAGCCTTTTCTTGAATCCAAGGAAATAAAACCAAACTGAAGATCCAGTGTGTTTGAGATATCTAAATAGTCCCGAATTAATGCGATGTTATCTCGAATCGATCTGCCAGGGATACAATAGGACTGGTCTATGTGCACAACCTGATCCATCACGTCTCTCAGACGATTTGCCAATGCTTTTGAAATGATCTTATAGTCAGTGCACAGTAGACTTACTGGCCGCCAGTTTTTAACCTCACAGAGGTCACCTTTTTTAGGTAATAGAGTAAGGACAGCTCTCCTACAACTAAGAGGAAGACAGGCCTCTCTCCATACTTGTCATTTAAAACTGCCAGAAGGTCTTCCCCGACAGAATGGACCAAAGGGCTTTGGAAAAAACTCAACTGGAATGCCATCGATCCTGGGTGGTCTCTGCCATTTTTCATGCCTTCTAGTGCAACTGTTAACTTCCTGCAGTTGTGATAGGTTGGCCCCATTTCAGCTTTTTTTTTGAACAGATACCTGAGGTAAGCCACTGAGAAAAAAGGTTAGATTCATCTGGATTGTCGTTGTATTCACAGGTGTATAGTCTCAGAGAAGAACTCTGCCGCTCTTCTTCCTGATATCAGACCGCTTCAGTGAGCTCGCATCCATCCCCAGATCGAAGACAATGGATGGAGACGGGCTCTGACCGTTCTTTTTTCTCTAATTATAAAAAAAATTCTTGACGGAGCATCCATCGCCGCAATGTTCTGGGAACCTAGACCCGGAATCAAAGCTTCCCTGTGCCTTTCATCCCCATCAGATCCGCCAACTTGGGCTTTTTTTCGCTTTGAGTGCCTGCATCTTGGCTTGATCTCCTGTGGATCCATATGTTGTTTGGAGTTCCACAATATCTAACTCTAAATCTCTGATTGAACTGTGGGTGTCTTTAGTTATCATTTGAAAGTGTTAACTGATTACAAAATTGTTGTACCTTTATTTTGCTAATGTCCCACCCAATTTGTTGAAGAGACATAATACTTGGCCTTTTCTCCAACTTCCAGGTGCTCCATAGATAAATAAAACATTGCCTAAATATTGCCCATCATTTAATAATTTCTGTATTAAAATGCCAGTTATGCGTCTCTTTTAGGTTTGACCCCATTAATAAAAACAGTGCCAATTACCATAAAATGATCTGAAAAACCTACTGGTGACATAATACATGACTTAAAAAACGGGATGTGATGTCCATAACAATAAAATCTGTCAAGCCTCGCCAGGGATAAATAATTATCTCTGCAATGACACCAGGAATACTCTCTTCTAGTACCGTGTTTAGACCGCCAAACATCCTCCAGATCATAACTCTCAACAATACGCTTTAAAATTCTCCTGGACTGTAGATGTGGTTCGATGTGATTCCTGTCCAAATCGCTAATGGTGCCAGTTTAAAAATCACCCCCTATTATTAAAAAAATCGGTTGAATTGCAGCCTTCTAAGGTGCTTGATAATTCATCTAAAAATACACATC
>OLKM01002895.1:0-7500 GCA_900291075.1 Melanogrammus aeglefinus | reverse complement strand
AAATAAGTTGAATAATGATTGGGGGGCAGCCAGAGGAAGAGAGGAAGGCAAAAACAGACCGCGTGTGTGTGTATTAATATGTATGCATGTGATAAAGTGTGTGTGTGTGTGTGTGTGTTTGTGTGCTTGCGTGTGTTTGTGTATGCATGTGTTGTACTGTGTGTGTGTGATGTGTGTGTGTGTGTGTGTGTGTGTGTGTGTGTGTGTGTGTGTGTGTGTGTGTGTGTGTGTGTGTGTGTGTGTCTACATGCATGTATGAGCATATGTGTGTGTGTGTGTGTGTGTGTGTGTGTGTGTGTGTGTGTGTGTGTGTGTGTGTGTGTGTGTGTGTGTGTGTGTGTGTGTGTGTGTGTGTGTGTGTGAGTGTGTCAATGCCCTCTGGTGTATGATGTCACATCCCTTGAGTGCCTATTGGACCGCTACAAAGAATTCCTCAGGTGGAACCTAATTGCAGATAATTCAGTCTCGCTTGCAGGAAAAAACACTGATTTTATCCCAGAGCCTTAAAATCGTATCTATTTTCATTTTTAATAAGACAAAATCGGCCTTTGAATTGTAAATACCCTTGGGATTGTGTGTTCCATTCTGTGAATCCACTGCTCTTGGCTGAACCGTCTCTCTAGTGCCTGAAATGTCTGAATGGAAACTATTTGGTTGCTGTGTTTGCATCACAGCGGTCCGGCCTTCTGCACGGCCGCCTTGTAATGCAGCAACCTTCTTCTCCTTTGGCAGGATTCCTCTGTGGTAAATTACTAAAGCTGCTCTCCCCTCAAAGCCTGGCGCTCTAAAGGTCAGGGAGAGAGAGAAGGGTTCAGAAAGTCGTGACTTGTAGTGGAAAAGTTGAAAAAAAGTCAAAACAGTTCAATGAAGAACGCATTCATTTAATGCATTGGGTTAGTGTGTATGAGCGTGCATGAAATGGAAGAAAGCTTGGATGGGAGTAGGGGAGAGTGGGGTAAAGTGAGACATTTTTTACATTTGCTCCCCTCTAAGCGAGCTAAAATGACATATCAGTAAAATGTACACATTTACCATTAATTCAGGATGTTTCCTAGCCATGGAAATTATCAGAATGAATTCAGGACGAAGGGCAGTGAAAATATGATTGTTTTTTTAAAAAGTGGTCTTGTGGTCTCACCTTTTACCCCATCTCAGGGGTAAAACTGAGACAGACCAGTGAAATCAATGGGGGTAAAGTGAAATCAGCAAGGGGTAAACTGATCCACCTTACTTTATCCACTCTTGAAACTACCATAACAACACATGTTGTAACAGTTTAGAATCCTGACAGCTAGCTTGACAACCACACACATTCCACAACTAATTTCAGACTACTTTACAAGAATCATGGGGATTGTCAATTAAGCCCTTTTTTTTTACTAAACACTTTAAAGTAACTCTGAACAAAATCAAATACAACATAGTATATAATTCAAAAATGTTTTTAATTAACATTCAAAATGACAGATTTAGAACACAGTCTGGGAGTCAGAACACAAAAAACAAAACAGCTAGAACAGCCTGGGACTCAGAACACAGAACTAGATCCACATGGATTAGAACATCAGCCTACTCTTTGGAATGTGCTTTTATGTGTTAACTCGAAGTAGGCTACTCTACATTCCCAGCCCTGAAGGTTACAGGGAAAAGATGAAGAGTTCTCTCTTCCGTGTGGTTCCTCCAGGCCTTTTTAGGTTGAGGTAGCTTCTTCACCCACGTCACTTTTATGAACATGTGCCACATCATTTTCCTTTATAGCAAACATGGGTCTCTTGCACTCTTTCGTGTTTCCCTTGATTCTTCTGAGAAATTGTGCAAGTATGAATACAAGAACATTTGGAGAATTTTGTAAACTAGCAGGCCACTACATTAAAGGTGAAGAACAATTGTCGACAAAAAGTGTTTGTATTCCACCAAATATCCTTCATGTTCCTGTGTGTTTATTACTTTGATACAATGAAGGGGTTGTGTTTGTTTTATTTTTGTCATGTGCCCTCTGCTGTTCGTTTTTGAGGATGTACTGTTTTTCTCTTTTTCTCAGAACAGATGTTATCTCTATAGCTGACATGTTTCATTCACTCTTCCTCAGAGCTGCTAACTACGATTTTCTTTTTGCTTGCTTTCTTCTTTTCGGTTTTCCCTTTTCTTTGCTATTTTGGCTTTTCTTCCCTGCCAGTTTCTTTTTGACTTTCTTTTATAAGCCTTTTCAATTGCCTGCTTCTCAGGAAGTATCAGTTATGATGGCTGTCTTCACACGCTTTCGTTTGTTTGTTGTTTGGTGGGGGAACATTTTGGAAGTGGTACGATTTTCACGAGAGAGACAGACACATATCCAGGTCGGCTGGGAACACGTGGCACATCTGAGTCAGCTGGCGGGGCACATTCATGTGGACCATGTGCAGTGGATGAATTAGCATCATCGAGTGATTTATCTACAGCGGGTGGACCATCTGCAGCGGGTGGACCATCTGCAGCGGGTGGACCATCTGCAGCGGGTGGACCATCTGCAGCGGGTGGACCATCTCAGCCAGGCGGGTGGACCATCTGCAGCGGGTGGACCATCTTGCAGCGGGTGGACTCTGCATCGGTGACCAGAGCGGGTGGACCATCCCGGATCATCTGCAGTGGGCAGGCTGCAGCTCAGGGTTTGGCCGGTCGGACACCATGGATGGTGCAAACGCTCCATCAGGGAAAATTTCTCGGTTATATGGGAAAATCCCAGTGGACCTAAATCCAGAAGTGATGTTGCGTGGTGTCACTGCTGACATGAAGGCCTCATTCACAAGTCCAGCAATCTGGTAGATGGAGACTGTTTTGCCAGGGTTAGATCTCATCCACCCATCAAGAGCTCGGCTGTATTGGGTCTTGAACGGGCCATACACGGTCACGTCGAGAGGCTGCAATCGATGGGATGTGTGGGGAGGGATGGTGAGCAGAACAATACCGTTGCTCTTGGCTACTTCTACTGCTTTGAGTGAGACGTGAGCCTTCAGGTTATCCAGGATAAGCAGCATGGGACGGTCAGGGGTGCAGTTAGTGTGCTGTATCAGGTGATCAAGGAACTCAGGCCAGGTGTCTTCATTCATCCATCCCGTTCTGGTGGAGGTACCTTTGGCTCCTGGAGGTGCTCCTATCATGAAGCAGTCCTTAAACTTAACTCTGGGGAAGACAAACATGGGAGATGTGGCATTCCCAGCAGCATTCACTGCACACACCACAGTCACCAATTCTCCTCTCTCAGCCGATGTGACAGAACCAACTTGCTTTTTTCCTTTCTCTGTCACAACCTGCCGTGGCTTTTGTACTGTAAATACGCCTGTTTCATCCACATTGTAAATCATGTGTGGAGGGAATTTATGCCTGTCCATCACTACAGCCAGATTGTCAAAGAACTCCGCGACTGTGGTTTTATTGAAGGCTGTAGCCCTTCCCATTGATGTTGCCTCTGGAGTTCGGACAGAGAGATGGCGACGTGCTAGGAAGCTGCCAAACCAATCTGCACCTGCACAATTGTGTCTTTGTCCAATTGGCAGGGACAGGGATATAGTTTTTTCTCTGTGCATATTCAAATGCCAGTTTGACGGCACTTAACTGGAGGAAGGCCATGGGAACTGGTCAGCTAGTTGTTTCAAGTGTTGGGCAAGCTCCTCCTCTCATCTCATCTGTGAATATTCTCTTTGCCTTCAGCTACTGCACCCCCAGGCTACTGATTTTACTTCCCCTTTCTCTTTTTTCTTCATGAACCTTAGGAGGCTTGAACTTGTCAATATGTGTCTGTCCCTTGCAGCTGCTCTTAAAGACATCTTCCCTTTCCTTGACCCTCAGCTTGCTGCACTTTCCATCTCCCTCAAGGGATGTTTTTGCCCCAGGTTGTCTTTCCTGCTGTATATCCTTGGCATGATGGCTTTTCTACAATGTTTATGACATTAAAAATAAAACATATGTGATGTAATATTACATTAAAATATGTATAAGACTAAACTTAACTTGTGCCTCATGGTGGGGTAAAGTGAGACACTGTCTCACTTCACCCCACAGCATTTGTCTCACTTTCCCCCACCACCACCATTTTAGAAAAAATGACCTCTCTTAGTAAATCAGGCTAATCTTCAGCTAGCATCATCACATGGTTTTATATGTTGGTAGTTCATCAACATGTATGATATAAGTTTTTCTACCTGAATCAATTTGCTTTGGCACAACAGTTGATTAAGTTGACAGCAAGAAAATTTACTTTAACATGCAAAAAATATATTTTTGTGAAAAAAACATGCTTACCACAGCACCAGGAGGTTCCCTCCTTCATGGCCAAGGGGAAATGGGAGGGGCTTGAAAACATAATGGTCACATGACCACAAATGTGTCCCATTGCCTAGATACAGGGGGTGTCTCACATTACCCAATGTCTCACATTACCCCGTTCTCCCCTATAGTGTTTATATAGAAAACAGTTTTTTTTTATTGATGTTTTATAGTTTATTTGATGCTAGTGCCTAATGCTGATTTTAATTTGACTATTCATTGTCCTAGAAGCTTATGACAATATTAAGTGTTGAATAATCTGAATTACTTATGGTGGTTGTAGGCTACTGTATGCAACAGTGAGTGTGGCGGCGTTTTTAGGATGGGTATCGAAGAGGCTAATAGGAAATCATCACAGTATGCCCACTACAAAAACCTAGACTACACCACTGAGGACGTCCCATTAGTTCGAACTCTCATTACTCCGATTGTCGGAACAATGGGAGTTCGAACTAATGGGAGGTCGAACTAATGGGAGGTCGGACCAATGGGAGGTCGAACTAATGGGAGGTCGGACCAATGGGAGGTCGGACCAGTGCCATGGACCCCCTACAAGACCACACAGAACAAGGGATACAAGTCTGACTGGACATAGAAAGTACATCACATTAAAACCTCACGCGTTGATAGACGGATAGATAGACAGATAGCCCTAGATAGATAGATAAATATGTTCCATTATTTGCCTTGTGGAGCCAGCCAGTCCTGTGCCCAATGCTAATTAGCCATGTGCGCCAATGCTAATTAGCCATGTGCGTCAATGCTAATTAGCCATGTGCGCCAACGTCAATTTGTTTGACGAATGAGTGCAGATCATGATTTGCAGATGCAGATCAGTGAAACACATTCTAACTAGCCTACTGCAACACGCTAATATACTAAACCACTCATTTAAAAATCGGCCAAGGCATAAACATCAATATTTAATCATAATCAATCTAACTTTGCAGTTACTTACCCGACAGAAAACTTTTTCAAGCACCCCTCCAGAACCCACACACGCGTTGCACTTTCTGTTGAAAATACATTAGCATAGATAATTTACCCAGCCCTGGCTAGCTAAATTTGCTACAGCTTGGTTTAGCCCTGCTGAATGGCGGTCTTATTTGCTTAGAACTTAAAAACTAAATAAAACGAGTGCAAAATAAATACATAAATAAGAGCCAGTTCATTTAACTGACGAAATTGCGAAAAAATTCGCCAATTTATTTGTGCTAGTTAGCTAATGTAGCCAAAGCAAAATTAGCATTATATCCCCACCAACTTCAACACATTTGCGGCGGCGCATAATTTTACGAACACTCATTTTTTATATAAAGAGTAACTTGCTAAATAAATGAAATATATTGTGGTCCTTACCTTTTCAAATAGTATATTTACGTTCCCCTTCCAGAAGCTGGGCTGCCTTTCTCTACAAGACTGCAGTGCAATGGCCGTTTTCAAGAAAAAGAGCGCCTTAAAACCGGATATGGAATTATCTCTGAGATTAACTCCGTTGAGAGTGCATACAATCAACTCTCTTAAACAACACCACGCACAGAGCTATTTTAGCACTGCAAGTGTTAAAATAACACCAAAATCAACACTAAGCAACTCGAAATAATTAACACTGAAATATTAACACTATTTAACACCGCAGATTTTGCTGTGTATGATACACGAACTATACAGGCTATAATTGCTTTCAACGTATTTAAATGGCTGTTTGTATTTATAATTTGGTAGTTTTATTTACTGTACAAAACTAGGGGCCGGTATGTTACAGCCATTTCACTTCTTTTTACTTTTAGCAGAATTTATATTATTGTTTTGAAGTATGAAAAGTGTTGATGATGAAATGGTTTTGTATTATTATCGTATTTTGTATAATATTTCGTGTTTGTAGACGTCATGGCTGACGTCACAGGCAAAGGTTATAAAGTAAAGGGGTCAGCCAAATGTGGGGGTTGGCCGATGGATGAGGGTAGCGTGGTTAATCACTCTGTTTTGACCACTACTGTCGATATAATTGATTGTTTGATACGCTTTTCGTTCAGATTATATTTTCAACCTAAGTTACAAATGCATCGGATTCGTTTTTTGTAACTGGAAGAGATCGAATGAATCTTTTTTTTTTTTACCAAGATATCGAGCGTGTGCGTGTACAATCCATCCACGCTTCATGCTATTCATCGCCGCAAGAACCGATCGAAATGGACATCACAGATCTTCTCAAAACGACATACTATGTTTCTCTTTTGTTCAAAGACATTTAGCAGTTTGGGTTTCCTTAGGGTCTATGTAACCTGTTCTGAAATGGTTATTTTATGATTTTTATATCGTGATATCGTTATCGCAAGAGGCTGCAATGTATATCGCAATATGGATTTTAGGCCATATCGCCCATCCCTAGCAGGTAGTAGCTGAAGTAGGAGTAGCTGAAGTAGTAGTAGTAGTAGCTGAAGTAGAAGGTAGGAGCTGAAGTAGTAGTAGTAGCTGAAGTAGTAGTAGAAGCTGAAGTAGTAGTAGTAGCTAAAGTAGTAGGTAGTAGCTGAAGTAGTCAGTGGTGGGTAAGTAACGCAAATGAGTAAAAATGTATTTTTTTCAGGGAATGAGTACTTTACACGTTGCTTTTTTAAGTCTGTAATTTTACTCTTGCTCAAGTAAAAATTTGATTTTGAATTCTACTCTTTACTCAATTACATTTTCCATTGTGCATTCATTTTGATAAAGACATTATCTTTGTTGACTGTAACACAAGCGTACACGTTAGTGACGCACCCTCCCTAGGATGCAATATTGTTGAGATTCAATAGCCGAGGAGAAGAGCCGACCATTACGTTGGGACTGAGGACTAGAAGGGGGGGGGGGGGGGGGGGGTAGTACGTGTCACATAGTGTGTTAGAAGAATCTAAAGAGACAATGTTACACAGCCTCTGTATTCTGCAGACCAGTGCTGTGAGTGTGCGTGCAGCGTACATGCTCTGCGTAGGCTGAAATGCTTACGTGTCAAGACGAATCTGATTGGCCAGTCATCTAACACAGCCGTCCTGGGTAGTGTTCCTACAAAGCTTTTGCCTTTTATCATATGCACAGAGCTGAAATCAAATTACATTTTTAGTGTGTAAATTTGTTTGAAATGACATGAAATTAATTTCGCTGTATGTATTGTTGTATGTATGTTTAATGAACAATACAAACAATGAAAAAATGTTTTAA
>OLKM01002894.1:18036-50969 GCA_900291075.1 Melanogrammus aeglefinus | reverse complement strand
CCAGAGGCTGCTTGTGGAGCCAGCCCCGGTGCTGCGGGTCCTCAGGTACAACCGTCCAGAGTGGTCCTACATGCTGCTGGGGTCCCTGGGGGCCGCGGTCAACGGCTCCGTCAACCCCATCTACGCTATACTCTTCAGTCAGATCCTGGGGGTCAGTGTATTTCAATCCTTTGTACCTTTTGCCATAGCTATCAGAGCTAGCATAGGACCGCTACTAGGGCTAGCATACGACCGCTACCAGAGCTAGCATAGGATCGCTACTAGGGCTAGCATAGGACCGCTACCAGCGGCTAGCATAGGACTGCTACCAGAGCTAGCATAGGACCGCCACTAGGGCTAATATATGACCGCTACCAGGGCTAGCATATGACCGCTACCAGGGCTAGCATACGTCCGCTATCAGGGCTAGCATAGGACCTGCTACTAGGGCTAACATAGGACCGCTACCAGGGCTTGCATAGGACTGCTACCAGACCTAGCATAGGACCGCCACTAGGGCTAGAATATGACCGCTACCAGGGCTAGCATATGACCGCTACCAGGGCTAGCATACGTCCGCTATCAGGGCTAGCAAATGGCCGCTACGAGGGCTAGCATAGGAACGCTACCAGGGCTAGCATACGACCACTACCAGGGCTAGCATATGTCCGCTACCAAGGCTAGCATACGACTGCTACCAAGGCTAGCATAGGACCGCTATGAGGGCTAGCATAGGACCGCTACCATAGCTAGCATAGGACACTACGAAGGCTAACATATGACTGCTACCAGGGCTAGCATAGGACCGCTAAAGGGCTAGCATAGGACCGCTATGAGGGCTAGCATAGGGCCGCTACGAGGGCTAGCACAGGCCTGCTACGAGGGCTAGTATAGGATCACTACCAGGGCTAGCATAGGACCGCTACAAGGGCTAGCATAGGACCGCTACCAGGGCTAGAACAGGAACGCTACGAGGGCTAGCATAGGACTGCTACCAGGGCTAGCATAGGACCGTTAGAGGGCTAGCATACGACCTCTACGAGGGCTAGCATAGGACCTCAGCAACTCTACAAGGGATAGCATGAAACCGCTATGAGGGTTAGCATAGTATCACTGAGGGTATGCATACAAGGGTTAGCACAAGGGCTAGTATAGAACCACAGGGTCACTAGAATGGTTTACTTAGGACCGCTAGTTTGCTACGAGGGGTAGTATAAGACTGCAGGTTTGCTGAAGGGGTTAGCTTCGGACCGTAACCGCTAACAGTTTTGTATATTGTAACATAAAAAGATGAAACACTCTCTTTTACAAAGTTATGGTAGTAAAGGTTACGGTGATTGTTTCCTTTTCAATTTCCATTTGATTAATAATTTATACATTAATGGCGTGTTTCCACTGCAGGGTGCGGTACGGTTCGATTCGCAAAGGTGCGGTACGGATTGCGTTTCCTCCGCCAAAAGTGGGCTTGACCCGGACTAAGCCGTACTCGTTTTTCCCTCATCTTCAGTACTCCTCCTTTGGGGTACTGAGAGCGCCTGAAAAGGGTGCGGAATATTCAGCTACCCACCCCCTCCGATTGATTTGGTGACAGAAATCGTCACTTCCGGGCGACGTGTAGAAAACAAAACATAACAACAGTAGCCTCGCCGTATTATTCCTTTACAATGAACCATGTCAACGTAAACTTTTCGTCAACACAAGCTTGCATTCGGAAGTTGATTAACTGCAATATGAAAAGCTGAAGGCCAGGAAAACTGTTGCTGGACGAATTCCGATGGCTAGCTCTGGTTTAATGTGAGCGTGTTCACTTTTCTATCTGTTTTTTATTGAGCAGGCTAACACTGTGTTTCACGCTGCATGATGTCACGATGTTTACGTAGCTGCCGCGGCGAATCGACATCCGGCCTACCATAAGGGTACTGTCGGCGGGTGGAACGCAACCTCGAAACTGAGCTGGGCCATACCGCCCCCTCCCTACCGAATGGAGCAAACCGAACCGCGTACCCGCACCCCATGCCGGTGAAACGCGGCGTAACACAGGCTCACCGGTTCAACGAAATGGGTTAAAATTAAATCACACAGCACAGGAGATGGTTGTGGTATTTACAATGGTATAGTAGTTAAGGTTATGGTACATAGTAGTCAAAGCTTTTAACAAATGTATAGTAGTAAGAGTTAAGTTGGGTAAATCCCTTAACAATCAAAACAAGAAACAAAAGCAAACAAGAGCAAATAAAGCCTGGAGGGAACACTAGGCTTCATCCCAGTTGCATCAACTATCTCTGTTAATCCCGCAGACGTTCGCCATACAAGACCTGATCCAACAGCGGGAGCAGATCGATGGAATATGCATCCTGTTCTGCATTGTGGCGTTAGTCAGCTTCTTCTCCCAGTTTTTACAGGTTAGGCCAACTTTTCTTAACCCTACTATACTGGCCACACAATAACGTCAAATTGAACATATGTTTAGATATTCCACATGCACATACAAATGACCCAACCCCCATATCCCTCTCTTCTAGTTGAGTATACCACTCCGATGTATGCCTGCATTCAGCTTTAGACTCAGAGTGGACTGTAGCTATCCGACCCATTTACTCATCTAACACCTGGAATGGAAACGTCGATCAACTCACTTAAAAAGCCAATGATTGGCAAACCAAAGCTGTCATATTTCCAAAAGGGGGTTAGGGTAGAGTTAGGGTTAGCCCTTACCCTAACCCCTGGTGGGTTAGGGTAGAGTTAGGGTTAGCCCTTACCCTAACTCCTGTTGGGTTATGGTTAGAGTTAGGGTTATCCCTTACCCTAACCCACCAGGGGTTAGGGTAAGGGATAACCCTAACTCTAACCATAACCCAACAGGCGGTAGAGTTAGGGTAAGGGCTAACCCTAACAGTACCCTATCCCAACAGGGGTACGCCTTTGCTAAGTCCGGGGAGCGGCTGACCAGGCGCCTGAGGAGGGCTGGGTTCCAGGCCATGCTGAGGCAGGAGGTGGGCTGGTTCGATGACCCCAGGAACAGCCCCGGGGCCCTGACCACCCGGCTTGCCACTGACGCCTCCATGGTGCAGGGGGTGAGCTGCTGTTGTTCACTCATTAGTCTCAACCACAGGGAAGAACACATTTATAGTCTACACATGGAGCACTTCTGGATGCATAGTTACTCCCTAATCTAGAATCATTCTACTTGGAATCATTATGTAACAGTTTTATGTTTGCACTGTGAGCTGGATCAATAATGACCAAGTTCAAATACAGAGATTAAAGAGGATTATCCCAACACAATTCTTGCTTGTGTTGCAAAGGTATTCCGTTTTGAGTATTGAAAGCCTGATATATGTTTTTTAGATAAAGAAATTGGTAGAAAAGTCCATAAAATCCAGATAAAAATGTTCTGAAGCCTTCCCCCTATTGACAGATGTATGTATGAAAACATAAACCAATTCTATGTTTTTTAAGATTCCAATACTATTGTGTACACATATCAAAGGTACACTTTTTACATTGAGTTTGCAATGTTAGATGTGTGAAATGTTGAGGCTTTATTTCTGCAGGCAACAGGATCTCAGATTGGCATGATCGTGAACTCATTGACCAACATCGGGGCGTCCTTCATCATCGCCTTCTACTTCAGCTGGAAGTTGACTTTAGTGGTCATGTGCTTCCTGCCTCTCATCGGCCTGTCTGGGGTCTTCCAGGCCAAGATGTTGACCGGCTTCGCAACAGAGGACAAGAAGGCAATGGAGGCCGCGGGTCAGGTGGGCATCATGTGATGTTAATGCCTATCACAATACAGGAATATCTTTCACCATACAGGAATATAAATCATGCGATATAAATATCTATCATGATACATGACACTATATATATCATGATATATGAATTTAAAGCCTGTGAAATGTATATATCATGATATATTCATATTTATCATGTTACGTGTATATATATCATGTGATGACATACAGTATATCCATTCCCCTCCAATAGTATTGGAACAGTGAGGCCAATTCCTTTATATTTGCTGTAGACTGGGATCTTTGGGCGTTTGACACCAAAAGATGAATATGAGACAAGAGATGCACATTTCAGCTTTTATATTTACATCTGGATCCGATAAATAACTTGGAAGATAGCATTATTTGTAAGGGAACACCACATTTTAGGGGAGCAAAAGTATTGGAACATGTGACTGACAGGTGTGTTTTGTTGCCCAGGTGTGTCCTATTATATTGATCAATTAACACAATAAATAGCGCCTGAATGTCTTATGCTTAGTTTCAGATTTGGGTTTTGCCTGTCAGACTGCAATTATCTATAGTAGAGTGTAACCAACATGAAAACCAGAGAGCTGTCTATGGCGTGAAAAATAAGCAATTGTGAAGCTGAGAGAAGATGGAAAATCCATCAGAGCCATTGTACAAATATTGGCAATAGCCAATATTACCTGAAGAAGGAAAAGAGAAAACCACCCCCCACTTGGTTGTACTAAATGAAACAGATGTTCAAACGGGTAGACCAAGGAAAACAACAGCAGCTTTGGACGACAGAACATTGTGAGAGCTGTAAAAGAAAAGACCCTAAAACAACTGTTGTTGGACATCAGCAACAACCTTCCAGAGGGCAGGAGTGAAGGCATCATTAATCTTCTGTTTGCAGAGACTTCATGAACAAAAGTACAGCGGCTACACCAGAAGATGCAAACCACTGATTAGCAAAAAGAATAAGAAGGCCAGGCTGGATTTTGCCAAAAAGTACAGAGACAAGCCTCAAAAATTCTGGGACGTTTTATTGGCTGATGAGACAAAAGATTAACCTTTTACCAAAATGATGGAAGGCTAAATTTTGGAGAAAAGAAAAGGATCTGCTCATGACCCGAACATACAAGCTCATCTGTGAAACACGGTGGGAGGCAATGATTATGGCTTGGGCTTGCATGACTTCTTCTGGGACGGGCCTCATTAATCTTCCATTGATGATGTACACAAAGGATGGAACAGCAAAATGAAACTCAGAAGTCTACAGGACATTTTGTGTCTGCCAATTATAGAAAAATGCAACCAAAATGATTGGAAGATCATTTTCATGCAACAAGATAATGATCCAAAACACACTGCAAACACAACAAAGGAGTTCATCAGGGGCAAAAAGTAGAAGGTTTTAGACTGGCCAAGTCAATCTCCAGACTTAAACCCTATAGAGCATGCATTTTGCCTGCTAAAGAGGAGACTGGAGGCAGTAACCCCCAAAACAAACAACAACTGAAAGGGCTGCGGTGAAAGCCTGGAAAAGCATCACAAAAGAAGAATGCACAAGTTTGGTTGATGTCAATGGGTCACAGGCTTGTTGCAGTTATTGCAAGCAAAGGATTTGCAACAAAATTTTAAGTCTTATTTACTTTAATTTATTTTAATTCTATCTGTTTCCAATACTTTTGCTCGGCATAAAAAATGGTGGTGTTCCTTTTCATCAATGCTATCTTTTAAAGTTATTTATCGGACACAGATGTAAATACCTGGAACAATAAAAGCTGAAATGTGTATCTCTTGTCTCATATTCATCTTTGGTGTCAAACCCAAATGTTTCCAGTCTAAAGGAAATATAAAGGAATTGGCCTCACTGTTCCAATACTATTGGAGGGGACTGTATATATCATGATATATGAATATAAATTGTGTGTTATTAATATATATCATGCTATATGAGTATATAGCATAATATATGAGTAGATAATACTATGCTCTATACCCATAAAGCATGATATGTACACGTCATCTCGTCACACTCGTACTATATATCATCATGATATATGACTATATCATGATGATATATAGTACGAGTGTATATCATGATGATATGATTGTATATATATTATGATATATGAATGTATATATCATGATATATGAATATTTACCATGCTAAATGAATATATATATATATATATATATATATATATATAGCATGATATACTGTATGAGGGTAAATGTGATGCATGACTATATATCATGGTATATGACTTTATATGTCATTACATTTGCAATGACACTAAAGGCATTTAGCAGACACTTTTATCAACTTATAATAAGTAGAGGGCGAAGAAGGTGAAACAGTATTATTGCTGTCTATATAATACTGAATGTATATATCATGATGTATGAGTGTATATATCTAGATATAGGAGTGTATTTATCATGATACATAAGTGCATATCAGGGGATATGGTATTCCATGGTATAATCATACACCAGGATATAGTTAATCAAGCAGCATATGAATAAAACGACAATGAAGGTGTCCGGCGAGGCGCTATCCAACATCCGGACCATCGCAGGCTTGTCTCAGGAAAGCGCCTTTGTGGCGTCGTACGAGCAGCAGCTGGAGGCGCCGTACCACTCTGCCCTGAGGAAGGCCAACGTCTACGGCGTCTGCTTCGGCTTCGCCCAGTGTGTCATCTTCATGGCGTACGCTGCGTCCTTTAGATACGGGGGCTATCTGGTTACCGCTGAAGGCCTGCACTACATCGTGGTGTTCAGGTCGGTGTTGAATGCATATATCGGTTTGTCGTTAAGCTGAACCAAACCAACGTCTAGCGCTCAGCCCTCTCTTCTCTGTGCAGGGTGATTTCAGCCGTGGTGATCAGCGGCACGGCCCTGGGAAAGGCTTCCTCCTTCACTCCAGATTACGCCAAAGCTAAGATCGCCGCTGGCCAGTTTTTCCAACTACTTGACCGGGTTCCCACCATAAGCACTAGCCCCTCCCATGGGGAGAAGTGGGTAGGTGACCCTCAACAATCAAACGCAAGTGACTTAAGCCTGTCAACATTGAAACGTCATTCGCTATTGGCTTACACCCGTCTCCCATATCTAGGACAACTTTAAAGGGGAGGTGGAGTTCCGGGACTGTAAGTTCACCTATCCCACTCGGCCAGATGTCCAGGTCCTGAACGGACTAGTGGTGTCCGTTAAGCCCGGTCAGACTCTGGCCTTTGTGGGCAGCAGTGGCTGTGGGAAAAGCACAAGCGTTCAGCTGCTGGAGAGGTTCTACGACCCAGACGAAGGCCAAGTGGTTTGTTGACTCGTACTTCAAGAAATCATTTTTATTGTGATTTTGATTGTATTCAGCCTTAACCTCGCTTTGGATGAATCACAAAAACTATGCTGTATTTGGTAAATGAGTAAACTCATAAACACAAACTGATAATATTATAGTATGAACACTGATTTAATTTCCAGTTGATAGATGGCCGGCCCTCCTGGAGTGTCAATGTGGCGTTTCTCAGAGCCCAGATGGGCGTGGTGTCCCAGGAGCCTGTGTTGTTTGACTGCAGCATAGCGGAGAACATCCAGTATGGAGATAACCTGCGCAAAGCTAGCATGGAAGAGATTGTCCACGCTTCAAAGAAAGCTTTTCTCCATGACTTTGTGATGACTCTTCCAGATGTAAGTCATCGATTTCCAAACAACACATATACGTACATCCATCCCTATGACTTCCCGTCCTTTCAAGAGAATATACTCTCAGCCAAACCGAGGTCTGCTGTTTCTAATGACATCTCAAATGGTCTCACCCTGAATGGGCAGAAATATGAGACTCAGGTGGGTGCGCAGGGATCCCAGCTCTCCAGAGGACAGAAGCAACGTATCGCCATCGCCAGAGCCATCCTCAGGAACCCAAAGATCCTCCTACTGGATGAGGCCACATCTGCTCTGGACACAGAGAGCGAGAAGGTACCCAGGCTCGCTTCACCTACCAGGTTAAGACGTTAAAGCTGCTGGCGGTTCACTTCTAGAGTTGTAAAAGAGAAAGCAGAAGAGAGAACAGAGTATTTTAAGCTAAGCAAATAAAAGGCCTCTCCCTCTCTCGCCCCACCCTCCATACATATCTCCGCTATTCATTCACATGTGATTGACGGGCAAGATGTATTACCTGAACCAATCAGAGAGGAGATGCCCTGATTGGTCAGAAATGACCCTGGGCGCAGTCTGAAATAGAAATGGTCTCATACAGAGGCGGCACTAGGAGCCCACTAGGACCGGCCGTTCTCCCATCTCACTCACTGGTAGCCCACGGGTGGCTAGGCCATTGCTAACTGATTATAACCAAACTCTAGCTGTTCAGTCTTACCTGCTCCTTTAATAATACTAGCGTGTGTGTGTAAGTGTGTATGTGTGTGTGTGTGTGTGTTATATATATATATATATATATATATATATATATATATATATATATATATGTATGTATGTATGTATGTATGTATGTTGTGTGTGTGTATAGATATATATATAGTATATATATTATATATTATATATTATATATATATATATATATATATATATATATATATATATATATATATATGTGTGTATAGATATATATATTTAGATATAATAGCTCTTATATCTTAACCACAGCCCCTTTCAAGTACTACTACAAGTAGCATGTGATGTCGTGGTATCCCTGTTACTGCATTAAAGCATCATTACATCATGAAGTCTACCTACCACATCAGGTTAGAGGAAGTGTGTGATACGATTAATAATAACAAGCTGGGATCTCTCAGACTGTGCAGGATGCTTTGGACCAGGCAAGGAGAGGCCGAACATGCCTGGTCATCGCCCACAGACTGTCCACCATCCAGGCTGCTGACATCATCGCCGTCATGGCCCAGGGCGTGATCATAGAGAAGGGCACCCATGATGACCTCATGGCCAGGAAGGGGGCTTATTACAGTCTGGTCACCACCGGAGCTCCAATCAGCTAGTCGCTGTGGTTTACCCTGACCGACAGCCACGGTAGAGCGGTTATAGCCTGGTCACATTCTAACTTGAAATGTTAATGTTTACTATATGTGTCACAGATCTCACTTTTAATTTGTATTTACTGCTAATGAAGACATTTATATATAAAGTATAGAGACAAAATTATCAAAGAAGACTGTTTCAATGCATCATTCTATTGTGTTTGAGTGTGTTAATGAACTGATGTCCCCTGAGCCTGATTGGGTCTGGAGACAAACTGAGTGTAAACATGATTGATTACAAGGCCTGTAGGTCCACTGGTAGCCTAGCAACCCACACAAACCAGCATGTGTGCATTTGCATACATTACACACACACACACACACACACACACACACACACACACACACACACACACACACACACACACACACACACACACACACACACACACACAAAGATTGTGTAATGTGAAGTTAACTATGTTTCTTTAAAGGAATGCTAAAGAAAAATATATGAATTGGCAACATGTTCAGGAAATTTCATTTGGAGTGTTAATAATTATATTATAATGTGTGATTCTGTTTCAATATACACTCTATGTTCTACTATGGCGTTGGAGAACCTGCTATATACACTCTGTTCTACTGATGGCATTGGAGAACCTGCTATATACACTCTGTTCTACTGATGGTGTTGGAGAACCTGCTATGTTCTACTGATGGTGTTGGAGAACCTGCTATATACACTCTGTTCTACTGATGGCGTTGGAGAACCTGCTATATACACTCTGTTCTACTGATGGCGTTGGAGAACCTGCTATATACACTCTGTTCTACTGATGGCTGTTGGAGAACCTGCTATATACACTCTGTTCTACTGATGGCATTGGAGAACCTGCTATATACACTCTGTTCTACTGATGGTGTTGGAGAACCTGCTATATACACTCTGTTCTATTGATGATGTTGGAGAACCTGCTATATACACTCTGTTCTACTGATGGTGTTGGAGAACCTGCTATATACACTCTATGTTCTACTGATGGCATTGGAGAACCTGCTATATACACTCTGTTCTACTGATGGCATTGGAGAACCTTACACACTCTGTTCTACTGATGGTGTTGGAGAACCTGCTATATACACTCTGTTCTACTGATGGCATTGGAGAACCTGCTATATACACTGATGGTGTTGGAGAACCTGCTATATACACTCTGTTCTACTGATGGCATTGGAGAACCTGCTATATACACTCTGTTCTACTGATGGTGTTGGAGAACCTGCTATATACACTCTGTTCTATTGATGGCTGTTGGAGAACCTGCTATATACACTCTGTTCTACTGATGGCGTTGGAGAACCTTACACACTCTGTTCTACTGATGGTGTTGGAGAACCTGCTATATACACTCTGTTCTACTGATGGCGTTGGAGAACCTGCTATATACACTCTGTTCTACTGATGGTGTTGGAGAACCTTACACACTCTGTTCTACTGATGGTGTTGGAGAACCTGCTTTACACACTTTGTTATAACCCTTACTCCAGTTGAGGAGTCTTAGAAGCCAGTTCTCTGTGGAGCTGGGCTGGTTACCCGTAACCGTTTACCGGGTAACCTGGTGATCTGGTTACCCTGATGACCTGGTTACCCTGGTGACCTGGTTACCTTGGTTACCTGGTTATTACCTGCCCTCTCAGGCATCTTTGAAGCCTCTTTGATTTGCGAACAGATCCCAACAACAAAACCGGAACAACATCAACTTAAACAATATAGCTGGAGCCAGAAGGAACATACAGAATAATACTTTAACTGATAGAAATCCAAAAATTGTAGGCAGCTGAGCTTTCCAATGAATACCAGCAGTTTCATTCATGAATCCAACTGTAAATACCCAGTACCATAAAGAGTTTACAGTAAGATAGACATTAAGCATTCCACAGGCCATGATTTTCTTACTTACAAATGAGTCTTTAGATACCAGGAATAGTGTTCACACATTAAAGCGAGTGATTTAAAATCTATTATCATAATTAGTGACTAAAGCAACATGATGTTGCTATATTCACCACAAGGTGGCAGGCATTCCTAACAATGAAAAAAGCATTACATTTTCGTTACGTTGTGGGTAATGCATGGTGTTTGTTTCGATTCGTATTAAACCAAAAATATAATGCATCATATAATAATATAATATAATAACATAATGTCGTTTATAATCTAAAAATACTTATTTTTTCTTTTCTATTTATTTATTTAACTATAAATGTATTTACGTAGCGTCGACACACACGTCATTTCCGGAACACAAATGCCTTAGTTTCCGGATGCGCGCGATTTTTTGAAAGCAACTCGCTGATTAACGACAACAGAAGGTGTGTAAGGTTAGTAACTTTACACTTTATTTAATTCTACATTTTAATATTTTAAACACTGACGTTTGTAACTTCGTCCACTCATCCCAGATTATGACCATGGCTTCCATCAAAGACCCCCATGTGGTGGACTCGTTCCGAGCGGCGATGGAGGAGGTCTACAGCCGGCTGCTGCTGCAGACCTCCGGGGAGATGAGCGAGGCTGCTGTGGAGCTGGGCCTGTCCCACAGACTGTCCATCAAGTCTGCTGCGGGTAGGCCTCCTTGTAACGTTGCCATCGTCTTTGTTGGAAGGATGTCCATTATCAACTGCTGCTACAGAAGTTGCACATCATGTAATCTAACCCTTACACATTATAATGATATTACTTTCAAAAGCTAACAGTGTATCACATGAACGAATGCGTGTAAGAAAGGCATTCTTACGTCAGGCTTTTATCTATTAAAGAGTCAAAGCGTTGTTTATGGTTTTTCCAACATACAACGTAAGGTCATTTGTTTAAAGAGGACCCCTGTCCCTTTGTAGATGAATGGGTGGATCACATAGCCAGTCGGCACACGAAAAACCCACATTGCCGACAATAATAAACTATGGAAAATCGTACTTTAATAAACTGTTTCTATTGTCTAAGATACCTTGGTGTTTTCTAATGTCTTTTTGACCAGTTTGTATACATCCCAAAAACCCACACATGTACGTCGTGAAGGTCGATCGTATAATTTATGCCGCCACCAATGGAACATTAATTATTTTTAAATACGATAGTTATTAAAACTACGACACTACATTTACAATCGGAACATATTTATGTACATTTTAAATACTTTAGAAACAATTTATTAAAGTACGATTTTCTATAGTTGTATTATTGTCGGCAATGTGGGTTTTTCGTGTGCCGACTGGCTATGTGATCCACCCATTCACATAGCCAGTCGGCGAACTGGGATTCAGCAAACTGGCCTAGAACCGATGTAAGGGCTCCTTCTAAGCATACCAAAACACCATTCCTATGGGAGCATAGTATACCCTCAATAAAATGGAATTATGAACACGATATTACATTTCTGCCGTCCGTTCTGAGCTGCACTACATTTGACACACTGCACTTTGTTTTAAATTGGACCTAGCTTTGGTGAATCTGCTGTAGTGAATTAATGATTCCATTGGTGTGTTTAGATACCTGCGCCAAGAAATGTGAGGACGACAAGCTGTTTGAAACCATTCAGACAAACAAACAGGGTGAGAACCAACCTACTTTGTTCTACTGATGGAGTTGGAGAACCTGCTGTATATACTGTTCTTCTGATGGTGTTGGAGAACCTTCTATACACACTCTGTTCTACTGATGGCGTTGGAGAACCTGCTGTATGCACTGTGTTATACTGATGGAGTTGGAGAACCTGCTATATACTTGTTCTATATGGGTTAGAGTTAACTCACTCTTCCCTGTCAGCATTTTTATATATATTGTACAGATAATCTTGAGGCTGACCCATTAATACACTTCTTTGCTTGTGAGATGACGAAATAATCCAATCGTAACCTAACCCGACCATAACCAAACTAACCCAAACATAAACTAATCCACCATAGCCTGGCTCCACAGGCCTAAGTACTTCCGCTCGATTTGAATTTCCCTTCAGTACTACGTAGGGGTGGGAATCTCTTGGCACCTCACGATTCGATTCCGATTATGAGGTCAACGATTCGATTCTGAAGCGATTATCGATGCATCTTGATGCAACAATTTAAAAAAGGAAAAAGGAAAAGCTGCTCTTGAATTAGGAGTTCTTGTGTCTGGCTGTGAGTTTGCGGCCATGCTCTGCGTAGGCTGAATCGCAATCATGTCAAGACTAATCAGGTTGGCCAATACACACTGAAGATAAATTTAATATTTTTAAAATGACGATTATCCCTCTCTGGCGAACAGAACGTTGCAGCAGGCAAAAAAAAAAAAATATATATATATTTTTTTTTTTAAATTTCGATTATTAATTTATCTGCATCGAGACAGAATCGTTCTAGCGAGAATTGCGATGCATCGAAGAATCGATTATTTTTCCCACCCCTAGTACTACGTTGGGGTCTGCAGTAGGGATGGGCGATATGGTCTAAAATCCATATTGCGATAACGATATATATCACAATATAAAAATCATAAAATAACCATTTCAGAACAGGTAACATAGATCCTAAGGAAAGCCAAACTGCTTAATGTATTTTAAAAAAAGAGATAGCCTATATAGTATGTCGTTTGGAGAACATTTATTGTGCAACACTGTAATCATTCAACATAATGTTGCAGATAAATAAAATTCAAGCACAATAGCTGCAGAGACTTTAACAATGAAAAAGCGTCACGTATTGGGTTTCTTTCCTTTAGTGCAAAACATTCTAAAAGGCACTACACTTAGTTGAAGTCCTTAAATGCCACCCAAGATGCAGAGAACAGGAAAAACTGGTCTCTTTTAGATAAGGAACAGACACTACTGACAATTAGGGATGGGCATGATTAATTGATGTTCAATCATTGATTGTTAAGAATTTTGTCGTTCACGTGATATTTTTTATCGATCAAACAGGTTGTGTTCCATAGTGTGAGAGCCGAACAGCCAAGCCGTTGCTTGTCTATTTAATACAGATTTTGCCTTTTTGAATTGATTCCTGTGTTTAGTGCGCACTAAACGATTTTGGTCCCTTGGTGCGGACATTCTGGGCTGTTGCGAATACAAACCATCAAACTCGGGAACGGACCAAACAGCCGGTCCGAGACCCAGCCGGAGAGGTGGTCTCGGTTCGCTTCAAAACAAACCTTGGTGTGGTTCGCTTGAGATGTGAAAGCTAACACACCTCGGTCCGATCAAGTGATAAAAATAATACGACGATAATAAGACGTAACAGGCACCTGCTCAGCCGCGCGCATTATAAGAATTATTGTTTGATTAGCGGTAACTCCAAGATTAGCAGTACGTTGTCGGACCGTCGGTGAAAATGAGTCGTGGCTCAACATGGAGCAAAGAGGAGACGGAACGTCTATTGGATATTTGGGTCCGATATCCAAAAGACATTCCGTCTCCTCTGCTCCAAGTTGAGCCACGACTCAATTTCACCCGACGGTCCGACCAAAGCAATTAAAAGTATGCTGGAAAATATAGATAAAAATGCCGATGCATTTAGCACATTCCGAGTCAGGATGAGAGAGGAGTTGGACCGGTCCGCAGATCAATGATATCACGCTGGATATCCATGATTGTTAACTTTCACCGGCGCTTTCTCCCCATTTCGTTTTTCCTTTGACGCTTTACCCCGCCCCAGACCTTTGTCCAATGATTTAACGTTCTTTGCACACATGCAGGTTTGTTGACAAATTCTGGCACTGTTGCGAAAATTGCAATGTGAAATGGAACCGTAGGCCTACTAAACCAAAAATGAAAGAAAATATTTGCGTCATCAACATGCATTATCGTGATAGCGCGATATAATTAAAATCACTATCGTAGGCCATTTTTTTATCGTTCATATCGTATATCGTTTATATTGTGCATTACTAGTCTGCGGTATGTTAGTGGGTTTAGGGTTAGGGTAACCCTAACCCTAATTCCCCTTCAGTACTACGTTGGGGCCTGTGGTATGTTATGGCGCATTTCCACTAGCACGGCTCGGCTCGGCGCGCTATTTGCGTGTTTCCACTAGCACGCAGTACCTGCAACCGGGTACATTTTGGTATCACCTCAGCCCTGGATCCAAGCGAGCCGAAGTGTTACTAAAACGTGACGTCAGCCGACTGCCTTCCACTGATTGGCCGATGAGTGTCGTCACTGGAAGCGTCATAACCGCGCGACGACCGCCTAGAATGTAAATAAAAACAAGACGCGAGACAAGACACCACTTTTTACTACTTTTTGACTTGGAACGAGATGGCTTCTCAGAAAAAATCCACTCCTTGGTCGGTGAAGGAGGTCCAGACATTCCTGACTCTGGTTGCCGAAGAACGGATTCAGAGGGAGCTCGACGGCACCACGCGTTGTTGTTCTGGTCTTCCGGATTTGTACGTTGCTCGGCGCCGTGTAAATGACGTAACAGTGGTTTCGCGCAGCCGTGTTATGACGACCCCGCCCACGTCGAGGAGGCACCAGTTGTAATGGAAACACAACCAAACCGAGCCGTGCCGTGCCGAGCCGTATCGAGCCGAGCCGTGCTAGTGGAAATGCGCCATTAGTGGGTTTTCTCCGTCCAATCAGCGAACAGAGGGAGTGGCTGAGAACAGTGACATTAAAGTCAGCTCTTGTTGACGGACATCTTCACGAACGGTGTTTGATTTGTTTACAGCCAAACTGTTTGATTCCTGGCCAAACGTTAGTGATTGGTTATGGCAGATCCAGAGGGGCACTGGGCAGATCCAATAGTTTTAAACTTCAACAGAGTGACACCCGTCTTCAAGTGAGTTAACGTTTGTCAATTGAGTAGGTCCAGACTCTGTGCAAATGAAATGAAGTACGAGAGGCTGGTAGGACCAGGCTACCATAACCAGACTGTAACCCAAACATAACTTAACCCACCATAATCCAACTCTTACTTAACCCACCATAACCTAACCAAACAATAAACCAACTCTAACTTAACCCACCATAACCTAACCAAACCATAACCCAACTCTAACTTAACCCACCATAACCAAACCATAACCCAACTCTAACTTAACCCACCATAGCCTAACCGTACAATAAACCAACTCTAACTTAACCCACCATAACCTAACCAAACCATAACCCAACTCTAAATTAACCCACCATAGCCTAACCATAACCGAACCAGGGTTTCCCGCAGCACTTTACAGCTTGGGTATGCAAGCGCACGCCTGCCGCCTAACTACCACGTCAAAATAATGAAAACTGGGGCAGCGATATAAATGTAGTGAATTATTACAATTTCTTTCTTGTTAATATATTTAGTAATACTTGAAGGTTGATGTGTTGGTTGTTGAAACCAGACCTGGCTAAGAAGACCCTGCTCATGAAGGAGAAGAGGGAGGCCATTTCACGCAACCTGGTGGAGATGGAGCAGAAACAGTCGCAGAAAGACGACCTCCGGATGCAGATGGAGAGGCTGAGAGAGGAGCAAGCGGGGAGGAGGGACTGTGAGTCACTGGCCACCAGAGGTTTCCATTGGTACAGTGAGTTGTGTTGTCACTCCTCCCATGTGGCTCTTCTTGTGCTCCTCAGTGGTCGTGGCTCAGAACAGAGCCAACAAGGACAGGCTGAAGAATCTGTTGAAGGCCAAGCAGGTGTTTCAGGAACGGCTGGGCCTGGAGATCAGAAGAATCCACGGTGCAGAACTCTGTCTGTCTGTCTACCTCAGGCCTACCCGTTAGGGTAAGGGTTAGCCTAACCCTAACCTCAGGCCTACCCGTTAGGGTTAGGCTAACCCTAACGGGTAGGCCTGAGGTTAGGGTAATAAGGGTTAGCCTAACCCTTACCCTAACGGGTAGGCCTGAGGTTAGGGTTAGGCTAACCCTTATTACCCTAACGGGTAGGCCTGAGGTTAGGGTTAGGCTAACCCTAACCCTACCCATCAAATTTCTTGTTCAGAACAAACTTTTGTATTTTTGAAATAATGAATTGAAATAATGTTTATGTTCAATAATAATGCATTTATAATTAGATTTATTGCATATATATTGCACTTACATTTTTTCTGTTTTTGTTTTTTTCTGAAAGGCCAAAAACTGCAGTTTGTTTTCCAGAATGTTAACCCTGCAAGTCCTGAAAACGCATACACCTTCACCATGGGGATTAAGGCAGACGGGTCCTATCAGAGTAGGTCTTCATCTCACCCTAACGTTATGGGCCTCTGATACATATATGCTTTCAGCTAGCATGGCTTATTAACCAATGGAAAAACCTGGGACTAATGGTCTCTTATTCACTCAGTCATGTCTAGCGACCTGGGGCTAATGGTCTCTTATTCACTCAGTCATGTCTAGCGACCTGGGACTAATGGTCTCTTATTCACTCAGTCATGTCTAGCGACCCAGTGCTGGAGTCCTTGGGGGATCTGGACAAGCGGCTCAACCAGACCAATAACATCTCCGCCTTCTTGGCCAACATCAGGAAGGAGTTCGTTGCCCAGGCACGCTTCTCGACCGGCTTCTAGGCTTTGAGATCGGAAAAAGACGAGTTGGTTCTAAGATGCACGTCTGGAACTAAACACGTTTATGATCCAGTGAGTGGCATCCAGACAGAAGACATTCTTCCTCTTGTAAATGGTAATTTTTTTTAACTAGAAAACATCTGAACCTTTGTGTGTAGTGTATGTGTGCGTATCCTCTTTATTGTACTCTGCACCTTACCTTGGAACCCAATATTTTGTTATTTTGTACAATATTTGTTTGTTCTCATAAAGTTGGCTCTTTTTTGGAGCAAGACAAATGAGTCAGTGAATCAGTCTGAAGTCATTTTATCACACATTACATCAAATTTCTTCCAAAACTAGGTGCACAGTCCATACGACAAAGTACAAAACACATGGACTGATCCCCGTATACAATATATCCATATAGATATAGCGATATCTATCTAGATGTATGAGTGTATCTGGACAGAGATATCTATTAGCATAGCTGCAGCAGCAGGTGCGGTGGAGGAGGGCGGTGTCCTGGTTCCTCTGTAGGGTCTCTTCGTATTGAACAGATGAACGGCGTCCACGGAGCGGCGCTGGCCCCAGCGGCTGACGAGGGACGCTCTGAGACGGCTCCTCCAGTAGTGGGGGGGGGGGGGGCTCCTCCTCGCTCAGCTCCTCCACTACAGCTTACCCAGCACCTCATGGGGGGCCTGGTCTGGGGGAGGGGGGTCCCTGGTCTGGGGGAGGGGGTCAGGGTGAGGGGACCCCTGGTCTGGGTTAGGGGGTCCCTGGTCTGGCTGAGGGGGTCCTTGGTCTGGCTGAGGGGGGCCCTGGTCTGGGTTAGGGGGCCCCCCTTGTTGTAAATGCTGGAGGTCTGTCTGGATGACCTCATGACCACTGGACGGGTCAGTTGAACAACACTGTGCTCATAATCCTTTAGAAAGAAAAGGGGTTCAATAAATGACTGAGTAGGTGGTACAGGCTAAAACATAGATATGATTTGCATTGAGACCTTGTCCTTCCATGTCGAGATGCTTTGGCTGAAGCGATGGGCGGCCCTGCACTCTCCCAGTGCCACCAGGGACAGGGACACTTTATAATGAGTGGCTTCAAGGAGATCCTGCTTCAGGGTTGTCTTCATGTCACAGCAAGAAATATATTGAATTATAGATATTTATTCAAGCTGGATCAACTCAGATCCAGCTGTCCTACTTTGATTTTGCATAGTAGGACCTTGTTCCGTGAGTTAAACCTTGTTCCTTGATTCGCTACCAAGATATTATGCCCAAGAAAAGTCATCTGCACAAGTAGATGAAGCTTTCCGAAGGGTTTTTAACTTATATTTCTACATTTGAAACCTTTACTGAAAGTCATTACAACTGACGACCAGAAGTCAGCTGTATGAGTAAATAGGACACGCATTTTCCACCAGATCTGAGCTGCTCTTCCATCAGACTTTAGATATGAAGTCCAGTTGGTGAGACTACCCTAAAACCAACCCTAACTAACCCCAATACCATATTTCTAACCCTAAAACTATGAAAAGACAATGTCACAAAATACAAAGTGGATCACCTCCTCGAGCAGCTGCCGGGTTTCCTTCAGGTTCTTCTGGTTTGCAGAGGGATTATCAGAGTTGCTTTTCATCAGTTTCTGTAGTCCTATCATAAAAAAATATAGATATTTAACACAAAGATCAAATCATCTTGCCTTAGTATTCTTGGTACGTGTATTACCCACTCCATCTGCTGTTGACCAAAAGAGGGGATTAATTAATCCACGATTAAGGGTATCATCAACCAGCCAGTCAAGAGATTCACCCTCGCAGTCTTTCTTTGTCTTTGCAATGCTTTCTTCCAAACGTTGGAGTTTCACTTTGATGGCGTCTCTCCTTCTCTCCTTCCCCATCAGGGATTTGCTGTCCTCCTCCTAGTGCATAATAATGAAAAGTGTGTGTTCAGTGTTCTACATGTGGGGCATAATGCCCGAGTAAAGCTTCCTCTGTGTCCCACGTATCAGTGTATGGTAAATAGGGACAGCATCGCCTCTCGCTCTGTCTCAGAACTAAGAGAGGTGCTCTTTCTTGGGTAACGGGTACATTCCCATGGGTCCAACCAAAATGGGATTGATTTGATTTATCTTTTGATTTGATCTATATAATGAACTGAGAGCCGCAGCAGCCTTACAAAATAGTCAGCCATCAAAAAGTCTGCTTTGTTCTCTTGGGCTGTGGCACTGGTTTCCTCTACCAGGGCTTGGATGTCCTTCTGCAAGTCCACTCTCTGCATCGCCTGCTCAACCCCCCTCTGACCCTGGGGGAGGGAATAAAGTGTATCCATCTGTATGCAGCCAAAGTAAGAAATCCACAACATGATCATGTGGAATGAAAGGGAAGGAGTCGAGTTGCACCTGCATGAGGCTCTGTCCAAAGCCTGAAATGTGGAGACGGTATCTGTCCAGAGTGGTGCTCAAAATCTCCAGGCGCTGCTTCTCCAGCTCCTGGATGATCTGAGAGGTGGAAGGAGGTTAATACTTTGGGACGTATATTCTATCATTTCCTGTTGGGGATTAATAGAGTACAACCTTATCGCGCAACGAAGCCAGTGGCCCCCGAGCAGCCCACCTGAACTCTGACCGGCTGCACAAAAAAACACATTTGCACTACGTTGACCCTACATTGATTTAGAGATGTGCAGGCCGTCTTTGACCCCTGACCCGACGCAGTGTGAGATGTGGGGTAATATCCTCTAAAATCGAACCTCTCTACTCCCCACCCCAAACTTTACCTTGAAGCGGGGATCTATTAACAGAAGGAACGCCAACTGGATGGGTTCCGGCGAGTGCCAGAGCTGCTTAACTGTAGCTCATGTATACAAACATCTCACCTCGTTCCCAGGTGATTTATCTCACAGAACCCGTTACCAGAGAGGGAGATAGAGGGATATGGGTTTCTGTGGTGTGTCTAGAGAAATAACCCTGTACTTCTTCTCCTTGCTGTCGTTGCTTTGTGAGCCGCCAACACACCTGGTAGCAGTTCTTCAACGTGTTCTCCCACTTCAGTCGGACCTGATGGCCCTCCATGTTCCTGCTAAAGTATTCCCCGTCCAGTTTGGCCTGGGTCTGTGCTGATTTGGTCAGTCTGTTGAGCATCTGTTGGTCCAGGTGCAACACGTACATACATCTACTATGACCGTTGGTCCATCAACACGTACATACATCTAGCATGACCGTTGGTGCAGCAAATATGTAGAGTTCATTCAAGGAGCAGGTAGGGGTTAGACAGTACAGAGAAAGGTCAGTAAGGAGCAGGTAGGGGTTAGACAGTACAGAGACAGGTCATTAAGGAGCAGGTAGGGGTTAGACAGTACAGAGAAGGTCATTAAGGAGCAGGTAGGGGTTAGACAGTACAGAGACAGGTCATTAAGGAGCAGGTAGGGGTTAGACAGTACAGAGAAAGGTCAGTAAGGAGCAGGTAGGGGTTAGACAGTACAGAGACAGGTCATTAAGGAGCAGGTAGGGGTTAGACAGTACAGAGACAGGTCATTAAGGAGCAGGTAGGGGTTAGACAGTACAGAGACATGTCAGTAAGGAGCAGGTAGGGGTTAGACAGTACAGAGACAGGTCATTAAGGAGCAGGTAGGGGTTAGACAGTACAGAGACAGGTCATTAAGGAGCAGGTAGGGGTTAGACAGTACAGAGACAGGTCATTAAGGAGCAGGTAGGGGTTAGACAGTACAGAGACAGGTCAGTAAGGAGCAGGTAGGGGTTAGACAGTACAGAGACAGGTCATTAAGGAGCAGGTAGGGGTTAGACAGTACAGAGACATGTCAGTAAGGAGCAGGTAGGGGTTAGACAGTACAGGTACAGGTTATTAACCCTCGCTTCACGGAACAGTCCGAGGACATCTGGTGGAGAACGGAATGTCATCGGGGAATGACTGACGGTTGAGAAGATTGGGGGTCATGTGATAAAGTTGGGAAAGGGTTTTTCCTTGACCTTTTGTTTTTCCTTTTCAGTGCAGATGTGCTTATTGGTTTCAACAAAGTTGACGAGTGCCTCGTGCTCTCTGGTTATCCCAACCAGTTTCTTCTTCATCTGTTTGATGAGGAAGACAACTCACATTAAAACTGTACTGTTAAAGTCAACTCAAGAGAAAACTAATATTCACCAAATACTTGATAGGATGATCCCTGTGTAAATGTAGTTATATGATTTGAAAAGTCCCTTTGTTGATTTTTGTATCTACTGTATCATTCATTTGACAATTTTTACCAATCATTGATTATTAACTATGTGAAGATGTTTAGGTACAATTTGATTTATCTGTAAATCCTTTTCTGACAACATTAAAGGCCAAGACTTTATGAGACTTTGGGTAAAAGCCTATTTTGACCACATCTAATCTAATCGCTACCCTTTTCCTGAGTTTCTTTTCGTTCAGTGGAACACATAACAATGTGATTCCAATGTAATAACTAATATAATAACTAGTTATATAATATAATAATAATATGAAACATTGGGAAACCTTCAGTTGCTCGTTCCAGTTGGCTGTCAACAGTTTTCCAGTTTTTTCGACATGATTGTCAAGCTTTGATGACATCATGAACACCACAACAGACAAAGGAATAGAGACATAAGGTATGGGATCAAATATATTTGATAAAGATCATGTGATAAACTTTACAAAAGTGTGAGTAGCATACAGGCCTCTTCCTTTTACTGTGCTCATCTAAAACTTGTCTTAATTCCAGGACGGCTTCTTGCTGGAAAGCATTTCCCAGAGTTCTGGAAAAGGACATTGGTTTAGAACAGTTATGACGGGTGGGGTTAGGGTTAGGGTGGGTGGAGTTAGGGTCTGGTTTAGGGTGGGTGGAGTTAGGGTGGGTGAGGTTAGGGTTGGGGTTAGGTTATGGTTTGGATTAGGGCGGGGTTAGTAAGGGTGGGTGAGAGGGTGCACCTGTGTGTGTCTGCTGTGGAGTACATCTCGTCCGACACGTGGCACCAGGCGCTGTAGGTGGAACTTGGAGAGAAAGCAGAAGGACGGTCAAATAGACGCGTGGGATTAGGGAGCCTGTTATCCAGTCAGTGTTGCCAGATTGGACAGTGTGCTGGGTTGGTTTGTGGTTAACGGTATATGTTGTGAAGTACGTGTTGCCAGATTGGACAGTGTGGTGGGTTGGTTTTCAGGCATTTATTTGTATTTCTTATTTATTGATGGCTCTTACTTATTTGACATTCCTTTTGACGCCCTGAGAAGTCTCCCGGCTAGTTTCTGAATTCCTTTGGCATAGTTGAGTTCCAGCTCAGCCCTGTTCCAGTTTAATATTTACAGAACATAACTACAAATAAGTGACGAATGATCTGGTAGCTACGAGTAAAACCACACTCCTTCAGTACGTAGACATAAAGTAGTTCATGTCAAATTAAACTGTTATACCGGGCACAGGGTAGGTACCTGAAGAATATTGTGCATGATAAAGAAATTATTAAAAGATTGACATAAACACAACAAACTATTCCCCTTAACTCAGATAACACAGCGAAGGACAGAGGAAACCACTACAAAATGTTGGTACCTTGAACATACCTTTGCTGGAAAACTGCCATCAGCTCTTTGAAGAAGTATTCCCCATGCTTTGAATATCGCTTCACATCTTGGTACAGGGAGTTGTACTGAAACAGTAAATGAGGTGACTTCAAACACCAAGAGGAACTGCCCACCCTCAACAACTCAAATTCTTTGACAAATATTCAAATAAGTTTCAAAACGTGAATTCTCACATAGCAGCTGCCCAGGGGATCCCTCATCGTGCGTCTCGCTTGTCGTCTGTGGACTTTGAACCTCCAGCCCAGACAAAATCACTGAGGCGGAAATCACCTGGGCTGGGATTAGTGTTCACTAAACACTGTTGAGTACTGAAGGGTCCAGGATTAGTGTTCACTAAACACTGTTCAGTACTGAAGGGTCCAGGATTAGTGTTCACTAAACACTGTTCAGTACTGAAGGGTCCAGGATTAGTGTTCACTAAACACTGTTCAGTACTGAAGGGTCCAGGATTAGTGTTCACTAAACACTGTTCAGTACTGAAGGGTCCAGGATTAGTGTTCACTAAACACTGTTCAGTACTGAAGGGTCCAGGATTAGTGTTCACTAGACACTGTTCAGTACTGAAGGGTCCAGGATTAGTGTTCACTAGACACTGTTCAGTACTGAAGGGTCCAGGATTAGTGTTCACTAGACACTGTTCAGTACTGAAGGGTCCAGGATTAGTGTTCAGTACTAAAGTGGGCCGTGATAAGTGTTTAGTAGTAAAGTGGGCCGTGTTTAGTGTGCGACATGACTGAAACCAGTCATTCGTCTGCATGAGGCTAGTCTAGGCTCCATCTTGCGCGCGCGCACACACACACACACACACACACACACACACACACACACACACACACACACACACACACACACACACCACACACACACACACACACACACACACACACACACACACACACACACACACACACACACACACGTTTGAACGGTCTGTTTATTGAATATTTGAAACACCCGGTATCTGCCTTTCAGCTTGACATCATACCTGAATACTTTTAAACAAACCCCTTCATTACAGCATCCAGCTGCATGCACAGAATGCCCGTAGCACATAATACTGCCGTCCACATCCCATACGGAGCATGTCTCATTGAAATGAGAGGAAATAACACACATTACTATTTATTTAGTGTGTATGAATTCCAATTCAATCTTCGTTTTGGCATTGATTTCACACATCAAACAAACCCAGTTGATAGTCATTGTGTCCAGTATAGCTACCCTCTATGTGGGCTTTGGCCCCAAGCATGACCTGCAAACATAAAATAAATAAATAAGACTGACGAGACAATAACACATACAGAGAGAGGGACAGGGAGAGAGAGAGAGAGAGAGAGAGAGAGAGAGAGAGAGAGAGAGAGAGAGAGAGAGAGACCAGAGAGAGACCAGAGAGAGACCAGAGAGAGACCAGAGAGAGACAGAATAAGAATGATGGCTGGAGGGAGATTACGCCATAGTAAAGGTAGGGTTCTCAGGGGAACTCTACGCTTATTTAGTTTATGAACCAATTGGGTGAGGTCGTTCTTGAATCCCGCCATGAACTCGTTAACACGCTCACATCCCCAGCTCAAGTGTTAGCACGGGTCAGGGGAAGGGGTTACAGGGTTAGGAGAAGGGTCAGGTTAGGGAAGGGTAGGCGTCATGGGGGTTAGGAGAAGGGTAAAGGGGGTATGGGTAGGGTTAGGGGGTATGGGTAGGGTTAGTGGTAGGGTTAGGGGTATGGGTATGGTTAGGGGTAGGGTTAGGGGTATGGGTAGGGGTATGGGTATGGTTAGGGTTAGGGGTATGGTTAGGGTTATGGGTTAGGGTTAGGGGTATGGTTAGGGTTAGGGTTAGGGTTAGGGTTATGGTTAGGGGTATGGTTATGGTTAGGGGTACGGTTAGGGGTATGGGTATGGTTAGGGGTATGGGTAGGGGTATGGGTTAGGGGTATGGTTAGGGTTAGGGGTATGGTTAGGGGTATGGTAGGGTTAGGGGTATGGGTTAGGGGTATGGTTAGGGTTAGGGGTATGGGTAGGGGTATGGGTAGGGGTAGGGGTGGTCAGTGGTGTTCCTCAGGACATGGCCCGTAGCCGTTGGCCTCATGTGTTTTGTTGTTAGTGCCGTTGGTGGCGCTGCTGTGGGGCTTCTGATTGGCCATCGGACCGTCCTCCTCGTCTGAGCTTGTCTCCATGTCGCTGCGGTCGTCTTTAGACACCTGAAGTCCAAACAGGGAGGACCAATCAAGCTCAGATTCAACCGCAGCCTGACTGTTCTGTTGATTCTGACCCGGTTCATGCGTAACCCAGACCCGGGTAACTAGTTAGGGTTAAAGTGTCTGAACAGGAGGAACCTGTGTCTCTCTGACAGCTGATATACAACTGTATATTTATATATTTAAACCATTCAATATATGAAGGACAGATCTTACATTTAAAGGGTTCCATTTTCCCGCCTTGCAGATGTCCGTGGTAGAATATGGGATAAGAAAATAGAAAAGTTCAAAGGTGATTATTGCATGTGCATCATATCAGATAGACTGTGACCATGTCAATATAACAATATAAAAATGCTATAGTTCTCATTTATTTGTAACCATCATGTTTAGACTGTATTTATCCACACGTTATGTGTTACCTGCTACAGGGTTATGAATAACCCTGACCCTAAACATTAGGCAGCCACCCCCACAACTACCAAAGGGTCATCCTTTAATATTATTATCATTATTATGTAGATCACCCTGACCCCCACTCTGTCCCCCCCTGACCCCCACTCTGTCCCCCCCTGACCCCCACTCTGTCCCCCCCTGAACCCCACTGACCCCCACTCTGTCCCCCCCTGACCCCCACTCTGTCCCCCCCTGAACCCCACTCTGTCCCCCCTGACCCCCACTCTGTCCTCCCCTGACCCCCACTCTGTTACCCCGCTGACCCCCACTCTGTCCCCCCTGACCCCACTCTGTCCCCTCTGACCCCACTCTGTCCCCCCCTGAACCCCACTCTGTCCTCCCTGACCCCCCACTCTGTCCCCCCCTGACCCCACTCTGTCCCCCCCTGACCCCCACTCTGTCCCCCCACTCTGTCCCCCCTGACCCCCACTCTGTCCCCCCCTTGACCCCCACTCTGTCTCCCCCATGTATCCCCCGTGTCTCCGCTGGGGTCTCACCCTGCCCCTGCAGACCGCCCGGCAGGCAGTCCTCACGATGAGGTATGACCAGTAGGAGTGCAGCGCCTGCAGGAGGAGCAGCAGCAGGTTGAAGAGCCACCACGACGGGTACGGCCCCACCATCTCCCAGCTCTCAAACAGAGTGGTGTTTAAGATCCTGAGAGACAGAGACAGACAGACAGACAGACAGACAGACAGACAGACAGACAGACAGACAGACAGACAGACAGACAGACAGACAGACAGACAGACAGACAGACAGACAGACAGACAGACAGACAGACAGACAGACAGACAGACAGACAGACAGACAGACAGACAGACAGACAGACAGAGAAAGAAGTTAGGGTTATGAACAGTGAGTTGGGGTTATGAACAGTGAGTTGGGGTTATGAACAGTGAGTTGGGGTTATGAACAGTGAGTTGGGGTTATGAACAGTGAGTTGGGGTTATGAACAGTGAGTTGGGGTTATGAACAGTGAGTTGGGGTTATGAACAGTGAGTTGGGGTTATGAACAGTGAGTTGGGGTTAGGGTTACCAGATGGGAAGGACCCCCAGCCTAGAGCTGATGAAGAACATTGAGAATATGGCGAACAGGAAGTTGCAGAGCGTCTGGCATTTGGCGTAGTTGGCCATCTTGGCGGCCTGAGAGAAAATGTGAACAAATAAAAACACTTCATAAAGCAACGTGAGAGTTAACCCTCTTAATTATGCATTGAGGGGACAGTCATTATTGACTGTAGAAACATCAACTACATAGCACTGTGCTACGTTACCCAGAGGACGTTACCCAGAGGACGTTACCCAGAGGACGTTACCCAGAGGACGTTACCCAGAGGACGTTACCCAGAGGACGTTACCCAGAGGACGTTACCCAGAGGACGTTACCCAGAGGACGTTACCCAGAGGACGTTACTCAGAGGACGTTACCCAGAGGACGTTACCCAGAGGACGTAAACCCCACCACTGCCTCCATACCTCCATCAGTACATCGACTGCGTCGTGGAGACACATCAGCAGGGTGCCCACGCGCACCATGTTGTTGACGTAGGAGAAGGAGATGAGGGAGATGGTAGTCAGGTGGTGCAGGAACATGAGCAGGAAGTCCTGAGGAACAGTTTGACGGTCACCACTAGTCCCCACCACAGAGCTTTGTGTTAGATACCTACAACCTGAAGAGCTTAGTCCAGGTTTTCCATAAGGTGAGAGTACATATGTAGGGTTTGTATGCATGTCTGTATCATAACTCCACCATCACTGGACACACACATCACTGGAGAAATACAATTCGAATTGATTAAGAATCCACACTAAACTAAGCATGCACTTGATTTAGTATTACAAACTGAGTCTCTTCTGTATCAGTTTTTTTACAAGTTGAATGCAGAAGCGAACAGTTGAGCAGTCAGTTCTACATCACTGGCAGAGAACGGCCTGAACAGCGGCTGAGCGGTGAGGGTGAGGGTCCAGGGAGTCCGCTAGCATCTGCTAGCGTAGCTATGGATACTATTGATTAGAATGGCCGTCGAGCAGAGGGTTTGACCTCACAGGACAATCACAGGACAATCAAGGAAGGACAGATGCTAAGAAGAGAGGAGGAATGAAGCAGTGAACACAGTTAGCACTGGACCAAAGAGAGAATGAAGCAGTGAACAGTGAACACACTGGACCAGAGAGAATGAAGCAGTGAACACACTGGACCAGAGAAAATGAAGCAGTGAACTAACTGGACCAGAGAGAATGAAGCAGTGAACACACTGGACCAGAGAATGAAGCAGTGAACACACTGGACAAGAGAGAATGAAGCAGTGAACACACTGGACAAGAGAGAATGAAGCAGTGAGCACACTGGACCAGCGAGAATGAAGCAGTGAACACACTGGACCAGAGAGAATGAAGCAGTGAACACACTGGACCAGAGAGAATGAAGCAGTGAACACACTGGACCAGAGAGAATGAAGCAGTGAACACACTGGACCAGAGAGAATGAAGCAGTGAACACACTGGACAAGAGAGAATGAAGCAGTGAACAGTGAACACACTGGTGAGTGTGGCTCTGCATGAAATAAACTGAAAGGAGAAACCAAACAGAACCACGCCACGTGTCAACGGAGAGAGGAGAGGGTGGAGGCGTCATGGTGTTCTGGATGGAGGTGGGTGAGGAGGCCATGGGCAGAATCACTGCAGAGCAGACCCAACCCGACCCCCAACCCCTAGTCCTAGTCCTAACCCTACCAAACGGAGCCAAAACTAAATCAGGAAATATGAAATAATAACTAAATCAAATAGCTGTTATTAAAAAAATTCACTGAAGTCTGATCTTAGCATCCTAAAAACTAATTCATATATGAAATGTACTGTAAGTAACGACTTAACCATCATTATACTAGCAATACACTACTACAGGTTTAATATTATATGTACTATATGTTAGTAATAAACCATCATTATATACTACTATAGATGCACACGCACACACACACACACACACACACACACACACACACACACACACACACACACACACACACACACACACACACACACACACACACACTCTGAATACACTGTTCTATACCCTGAATACACTGTTCTATACTCTGAATACAGTTCTATACCCTGAATACACTGTTCTATACCCTGAATACACTGTTCTATACTCTGAATACACTGTTTCATACTCTGAATACACTGTTTACATTCTATCTCTATAGGGTTAGGGTCATTCTATCTCTATAGGGTTAGGGTCATTCTATCTCTATAGGGTTAGGGTCATTCTATCTCTATAGGGTTAGGGTCATTCTATCTCTATAGGGTTAGGGTCATTCTATCTCTATAGGGTTAGGGTCATTCTATCTCTATAGGGTTAGGGTCATTCTATCTCTATAGGGTTAGGGTCATTCTATCTCTATAGGGTTAGGGTCATTCTATCTCTATAGGGTTAGGGTTAGGGTCATTCTATCTCTATAGGGTTAGGGTCATTCTATCTCTATAGGGTTAGGGTCATTCTATCTCTATAGGGTTAGGGTCATTCTATCTCTATAGGGTTAGGGTCATTCTATCTCTATAGGGTTAGGGTCATTCTATCTCTATAGGGTTAGGGTTAGGGTCATTCTATCTCTATAGGGTTAGGGTCATTCTGTCTCTATAGGGTTAGGGTCATTCTATCTCTATAGGGTTAGGGTCATTCTGTCTCTATAGGGTTAGGGTTAGGGTCATTCTATCTCTATAGGGTTAGGGTCATTCTATCTCTATAGGGTTAGGGTTAGGGTCATTCTATCTCTATATAGCTATATTGTGTCAAGTCACGGAAAGAAGAAAGGAAATGTTATCGTCTCAGAGCGGTGAGACATAGCGCCTCAGGGAGGACTTTATAACATACATGTGTCTACTGCTAGAGTCTAGTATGATGAGGCTATGATCATAACATGTTGATGTTCCTACCTTCCTCCTCATGTCTGTGAACTGAGATAAGAGGAGGGACAGGTAGAAGGACAGCTCCACGATGTAGTAGTAATGCAGGTCCACTGTGAGCGGCTGTCATCACACACACCACACAGAACAGGTCAAAATACAGCCTACTTTTCCATTACCGCCGAAAAAACATTCAAGAGGAATTAGGATTTTTATTATAATAGATGTTGTCATGCAGTCGTACTGTAAATTATATTTTGCTAATGTTGGGTTTCTCATTTCCCGTGATAATTACATCAACTGGTTTGGATGGTAAGGTAAGTGTGTATGGAATTAGTAGCATGAATGAAACGTCATTTGGGTAGCTATTGAATTAAATGCTTACCTGGTTCAGGTAGTTATGTATTGAGTATTTAGTTAAGTATTGAGTACGTATTAAGTATTGAAACATTCGAAAAAAGCTAACCGGGTTTGGGTGGTTATGTATTGAAGAATTGAATGATTAGCATAAATGCTAACCTGGTTTGGGTAGTTGACCCAGCACTCTTTGGTGTTCCACAGCCACGGAGTCTAGGGATCAAAGAACCAAGACATTCAAAGAAAGCTGAACCCAGCCTGTTCAGTTCAGCTTTGGTAGATTTCATTACATTAAGAGCCCTGTGAACAAAACCCCAAATAATTATTAAATATAACATATTAGTAGAATTCAACTAGTGGGCTATCACTAATGCTGCGTTTTGATTGGCTGAGCTACTAGTAGCGAAAACGCCGGCTTTGTAAACAAAAACAACGGCGGCTGCGTCGCGTTTTGATGAAGTGTCTGATGATTTTATAAGATCATTATTAGATAAATCAGTTCGAAATGCAACAAAGAAGTCGACTAAATATGGAATGAAGTTGAATTTTACTAAAACAATTATCCCTTTCACCCTCATGGGCTATGACTCAATAGGCTATGAGGGCGAGAGGGATAATTGTTAAATATTTTGTTTTCAGTAGAATCTTACTATCGACACTTCTAAACCCCTCCCCCTCGCGCGCCCAACCAGGGGCTACGCTAGGCCACGCCCCCCCCAGCCCGCTAAAATGTAAGTCCGAGCCAGGAGGAGTATTCGCGCCCACGAGAAAGCCCCTCAATAAGTGTGTATAACGGCCCGTTTGACTTTCCCTCATCACAGTGAGAGGTCAGTCTGGGTATTGGGCGGTGCTGAAGTGCAGAGGTCTCTCCTTCCGGCTACCTGCAATGTTTGCAACTTCTCGGTGGGGTTAATATTGACCATGTGCAACAGAGTGGGGGGGCTGACCAATTACAGCAGACTGAGCTACTCGGGAGGCGGGCCTTAATGCGACATGATACAAAACAGGACGTTTCTGAAAGACGCTGAAATAGGTTATGCAGAAATGAACAATGTGATAATAATAAGGGGTACTTCTAAATAACAGGCATTTAACCCTATTCTCGTTGTACCCCCAAATGCAACTATTAACCCTAAAAAAACATTATCTTTAAGAAGGCCACTGACAATGATATTGACAAGACTCCCGCCGTGCTTCTTTCACCATCAGTGATCTTTGAGATGGTCACTTTCAAATACAACAAATATGATGAGGTTTTACACCCACTTACTGACCGTGTTATTGGTTTTACAATGCTATATTGAAGCTACTGCTGCCCCCTAGTGACGGATATTCACGGTGAAAGATGCATTCTACAGCCTGGCATCCAAGGACAGTTTTAAAGCATGTTAAAAACAAAACAGAGAGACGCTAACTTACTTTTTTTAAGAATCGGAGGCCGTAGGTAAAAATGTACAGGTAGAACGTAAACCTCCACCTAGGGAAACAAGCAGAATGGGAACGTGGTAGGTTAGTTAGGTCGTTTTTCTTCAGATGTCCAGATGAACAAGTTCAGGTCTGGAAACATTATGCTTAAACATAGGCTGTGGAGACCACCGCAGAGTTTAGACTAGACTGGAGACCACCGCGGAGTTTAGACAGACCAGGGGCCACAGAGGACCGCCCTCAGACCGGGGGCCTCAGACCGGGGGCCACAGAGGACCGCCCTCAGACCGGGGGCCACAGAGGGCCGCCCTCAGACTGTTGGCCTCAGACCAGGGGCCTCAGACCGGGGGCCTCAGAGGACTGCCCTCAGACCGGGGGCCTCAGACCAGGGGCCACAGAGGACCGCCCTCAGACCGGGGGCCTCAGAGGACTGCCCTCAGACCGGGGGCCTCAGAGGACCGCCCTCAGACCGGGGGCCTCAGACCGGGGGCCACAGAGGACCGCCCTCAGACCGTAGGCCTCTGACCGGGGCCCTCAGACCGGGGGCCACAGAGGACCGCCCTCAGACTGTTGGCCTCAGACCGGGGGCTTCAGGAACTGCGGCGGCGCGTGAGGGAACTTGTTTAGACTAGACTGGAGACCGCCCTCAGACTGGCGGCCTCAGAGGACCGCCGCTTCAGACTGCGGGCCTCAGACCGGGGGCCTCAGACCGGGGGCCTCAGAGGACTGCCCTCAGACCGGGGGCCTCAGACCGGGGGCCTCAGACCGGGGGCCTCAGAGGACTGCCCTCAGACCGGGGGCCTCAGACCAGGGGCCTCAGACCGGGGGCCTCAGACCAGGGGCCTCAGACCAGGGGCCTCAGAGGACTGCCCTCAGACCGGGGGCCTCAGACCGGGGGCCTCAGAGGACTGCCCTCAGACCGGGGGCCTCAGACCGGGGCCCTCAGACCGGGGGACTCAGACCAGGGGCCTCAGAGGACTGCCCTCAGACCGGGGGGACTTCACCTTTGCTCCGCAGGAAGCGCGTCAGAGTGCTGGGCTTCTCCTGGTTGTCTCTGATCTTGAACCAGCGCTGGATCGCTGCGGGACGGTCCCAGTCGAGTGTATGCTTGGGACAGACGCTCTCCAGTCCGCTTCATACATCTGGGTGCTGCAAAACACCTAACCACTAACAACAACCAACAACCAACATACAAACATGCCGTCAAAAAGCAGGAAAAACAGCCGACTGATATCCCATCGCTTTATCCACAAAGCAGCTAGAAAGGTGCTGGCATACATAATCAATGTCCCTAACTCACCTTCTCCTTAGTGGCCTTCTCTGTATTGTTCTAACCCCTACCTCTCCTTAGTGACCTGATCTTCTGTTACTTCTAACCCCTACCTGCTCCTTATCAATTGACCTGTCTCTGGTACTGTCTAACCCCTACCTGCTCCTTAGTGACCTGTCTCTGTACTGTCTAAACACTACCTGATCCCTTTAAATGACCTGTCTTCTGTGCTGTCTAACCCCTACCTTTGCTCCTTAATGAACTCTGTCTCTGTACTTGTCTAACCCCGCTAACCTGCTCCTTAATGACCTGTCTCTGTACTGTTCTAATACCGCTACCCTGCTCACATTAGTGACCTTGTCTCTGTCAGTACTGGTTATCGTCTAACCCCTACCTGCTCCTTAGTGACCCGTCCTCTGTACTGTCTAACCGCCCTTACCTGCTCTCTTTAGTGAACCCGTTTCTCTATGTACTTTTTTCGGTTGGGTATTCATAA
>OLKM01002894.1:7500-12696 GCA_900291075.1 Melanogrammus aeglefinus | reverse complement strand
CCTCAGACCGGGCCTCAGACGGGGGCAGACCAGGGGCCTCAGAGGACCTGCCCTCAGATAGACCCGGGGGCCTCAAGACCAGGGGCCTTCAGAGGACTGCCGCTCAGACCGGGGGCCTCAGACGGGGCCCTCAGGACCGGGGGACTCAACCAGGGGCCTCAGAGGACTGCTCAGACCGGGGGACTCAGAACGGGGCCCTCAGACCGGGGGACTCAGACCAGGGGCCTCAGAGGACTGCCCTCAGACCGGGGGACTCACATGCTCTCGCAGAAGCGCGTCAGAGTGCTGGGCTTCTCCTGGTTGCGTCTCTGTCTGAACCAGCGCTGGATGCTGCGGACGTCCCAGTCGAGTTGCTTGGACAGACCCTCCAGCCGCTTCTCATCTGGGTGCTGGAAACACCAAACACAAACAACAACAACAACAACAACAACATGCGTCAAAAGCAGCAGCCGCTGATATCCATCAGTTATCCCAGCAGCTGAAAAGTGCTGGCATACATAATCAATGTCCTAACTCACCTTCTCCTTAGTGACCTGTCTCTGTATTGGTCTAACCCTACCTGCTCCTTCGTGACCTGTCTCTGTACTGTCTAACCCCTACTGCTCCTTAATGACCTGTCTTGTACTGTCTAACCCTACCTGCTTCCTTAGTGACTGTCTCTGTACTGTCTAACCCTACCTGCTCCTTAATGAGCCTGTCTCTGTGCTGTCTAACCCTACCTGCTCCTTAATGACTGTCCTGTACTGTCTAACCCCTACCTGCTCCTTAATGACTGTTCTGTACTGTCTAACCCTACTGCTCCTTAGTGACACTGTCTCTGTATGTTCTAACCCCTACCTGCTCCTTAGTGACCCGTCTCTGTACTGTCTAACCCTACCTTTGCTCTTAGTGACGCGTCTCTGTACTGTCTAACCCAGGGGGTCGGCAACCCCGCGGCTCTGGAGCCCGCAATGCGGCTGCTTTTAGCGCCGCCCTAGTCGGCTCCTGGAGCTTTGGAGAGCTTTTTTCAAAACATTTCTGATTTTTTTTTTTTTTTTTTTTTTAAATATAGTTTCTGTAAGAGGGGAAATATGACACAAACATTCTTAACATTTTCCAATGCCTGTAAAAAAATTCAGAATACATTTAACTTTCATATTTTCAAACATTTCTGTCTAACAGAAGTTTTTGTTGTCATAGGGGCTAGCCCGCTACAACCTCGGCGTAGTGGGCGTGGTGCTGTTGTAAACAAAAAAACAGCTAGCCGTGTGATGGCCCATGAGGATCCCAAAGGTAAAACAGAGCATAGTATAGCTGAGGAGAAGCAGAGGAATTTAATAGTTTCTTTGGACCATCATTTTGCTTTCATTGCAATGGCGGAAGGATTGCTGCATGTTTGCTTTGGTAATGAAAAATTGTCAATAACAAAAAGAGTAATTTGAAAGACATTTCAGGGGAAGGCAATGCTACATTTGCAGCCGGAGTACCCAGTTGGGAGTGTGAGAGAAAAAGTGTGATTGCAATTACTTCTGGCGGAAATTAGAGGAGCAAAAGATAGATTTAAAGAAGTGGATTTGACTTCCAAACTCACTACTGCTTGCTAGCTTTGTTGCAACGCGGGAGATTAATGAATGCGTGGAAGACCGTTCACGCAGATGGTGACTACTGAAGGATTCATTCATTCAAATTATGCGCACCTATTTTCAGACTTCAACACAACACCGAAAATAACTAAAGAAATTAAAGACATGCCTTTCCGCAAAGACAGTGAAAGAAAGGGCCATGTAAAGCTGGCAGGTAAATTCCACCAATCAACAAATCAGGGACACTTTAATGCACGCTCCAGCATTCTCAATTGCCTGTGATGAGTCGTGTGATGTAATCGATATCGAAACAGACAGACTTTGTATATGCCAGGTATGTTAATCTGATGGGCCGCAACAAGAACTTTATCGAATTAATACCCACTGAAAGGCCAAACACGGGGGGAGGACATATGGTGAGGCTGTGCTGAAGCTGTAAGTGTTTAAATATGATAATGGAGATAAACACCAACCACTTGATTTCAGTGCTATCAGAATGGGGGCGTCCAGTATGAGAGGATCAAAAAGTGTGTTTGGTAACTTTGGAAAGAAAAGCCGTTGATCGAATCTGCTTGCATTTTCACTGCATCTTGCACCAAGAAGCACTGTGTGCACAAACATTCCCGCGGAGTGCATGGAGGTGATATTGGAATCTGTCATCCAAATGGTGAACAAGATAATTGCGAAAGCATTAAACACCGTCAGTTCCGTTCATTGCTAGATGAAAGTTGACGCGATATTCCGATCTCCTGCCTACACAACAAAGTACGATGGCTGTCAGGGGTGAGGTTTTGCGTCGCTTTGTTGCTTGTGTATAGAACATGTGAAAACATTCCTGAAAGGCAAAGACCTCATCTACCCGCAACTAGAAGATACCGAGTGGCTGAAAAAACTGCACTTTATGGTGATATGACAAGTCACCTAAACGCGCTGAATAAAAGTCTTCCAGTGGTCAGGGAAACACTGCACTGCAAATGCTGGAAGCTGTTTTTGTCCTTCGAGCGCAAGCTGACTGTATTTCGCCAGAGATGTACAGCGAGGCACTCTTCACTTATCCCCTTCCTGAGAGTGTTCAAAGAAGCCATCACGATCACACACTCAACGGTGCTTATTTACATGTGCGATCGTTGATATGCAAACTGCATTTGTAAGCAGATTTACGCGAGTTCCGAAAGGAAAAAATGACACTATCCTTCCTGTCACACACCCTGGAAGATTGACCCGTCCTTGTGTTGAACAACTTCCCAGGGGTAATCATCAGCTGAACCTTGAAATTGGAAAATGGGCCGATATAGCTGACAAAGATCTGTGGGTGTCAAGTTAAAAAGCCTGACAGCCAAGCTGAAGACGTCACTTGCCAGAAAGCCCAGCATTGCCCAAAGCCACAAATGGGAGCGAATTTCTCAAGCCTTTCCAACACGCGAGAAAAACTTTGTGTTTTTGACACATGGAATGCGCTTCCTGACAGTTATAGGAACATGAAGAGATAGTGCATTCGAGTATATCCCATCTTTGATCAAACATACCTGTGCGAGCAGATATTCTCCAACATGAACTACATCAAAATCAAATACCGCACCCGCCTCACAGATGAGAGCTTGCAGTCCTGCATGAAAATTAAATATCATCTTACATGCCCGATATTGAGAAGCTGTCCAGTGATGTTCGAAAACAAGAAGTCACATTAAACGGGTAAGAACAACACATCCTGTCATAGGCAGTGCTTTAAGTGGGCCGGTACGCACCAACCGGTAGGGAGTACTGGCACTTCTCATTTTAACCCTCTGTGCGTACTGGATCTTCTTATGAGCTCATGACACCCATAGTACCGGCACATAGTTTTTTTCCACTTAAAGCACTGGTCATAGGCACAAAGTGTCTGTTTTTTATAAAGTGATTTCTGATTTTTCAATATGCTAATTGGAATGATACATGACGATTTTATTGTGTTTTGTTGCTCAGGTGTGGAGGATGGCTGCTTTGTATTGTGCGTGTCAAAGAGATACAGGATGCCGCTGCGGAACAATACCTAATACACTATATATTGTATTGACTGACTTACTTGCTTAATTTGCCGAAAACCAAGAGAAGAGATGATATGGACAGATATTATCCATGTGTTTTTCTTACATCAAAATTAATTTAAATTGTTATTATTTCGTTTGTATTAGCCTACTGTTCTCTTTTCACACTGACTCGTTGTTTTATTTTTTTCGTTTGCAGGCTGCGTTTTATTGAACTCTTTTCTGTATCTGCACACCAGCATTGAGGCGTGAAAAGTTTTAAATGTTGTTATTCTCCTTCATAGAGGGCATTGAAGAGGCTGCATTTTGCATTTGCATGGAGGAGGTCTGTAATGACTAGTGGTCCATTTACTTTGTACCTTATTGCGTTTTGATTGTCTCCTTTTCCTCACCGTATTCCTCTCTTGTAACACTTATATACAATATTCATCTGTATCTCTTTATTGTAGTTTCTAGTTATTTCAAGTTGGATACACACACACATTCTTGTTGTCTCATCATTGCTAAATAAAAGAATAACTATTGAATTCATCCATCGCGTAATGATTTGTTATTCTTTACAAGTAGTGTGATACTTTGTGTATGGCTCGTCTGCAAAGTTATCATTCTCTGTACCTGCTCATCAGTGATCTTGTCGTCTACTAGTCATCTTTCTTGCTCGCTTAATGACCTGCTATATACTGTTCTAGCACTTGCCTACCTTCTCCTCTTTAGTGACCTGTCTCTGTACTTGCCGGCTCCCTGCCTGTTGGTTTATTTTTTCTCTGGTCACTGTTGAACTCCTTACCTTTCTGCCTTGGTGCCGTCTCTGTCTGTCTAAACCCCTACCTGCTCCTTAATGACCTGTCTCTGTACTGTCTAACCCCTACCTGCTCCTTAATGACCTGTCTCTGTACTGTCTAACCCCTACCTGCTCCTTAATGACCTGTCTCTGTACTGTCTAACCCCTACTTGCTCCTCAGTGTCTTGTCTCTGTACTGTCTAACCCCTACCTTGGTGATGGCAGTGAACACCTTCTCCAGGATGGCGTTGGGTGTGGCTCTCTGAGGCCCGGTGCTCTGGACCCTCAGCCCCACAGCGCATGGCCGCGCGATGAACCTGGAAACAACACAAGGGAAACATTGGACTTAGGGTTAGTCTACGTGGAAACACTCATCTAACCATCAGGGTTCATACCCTGATGGTTAGATAGTTTCCACGTAGACACCTCTAGGGATAATAGAGCACATCTTGTTGACAAAAGCATAGACCTATAGTTAGGCATAGATATAGGTAAACGTAGATCTATAGGCAAGCTTTGAGTCAAAGCTTACCTATAGATCTAGGTCTATGATATAGGTCAAAGATATAGGTCAAAGCCTTTGACCTATAGGTCAAAGCCTTTGACCTATAGGTAAACATAGATCTATAGGTAAACATAGATCTTTAGGTAAACACACCATGCAGCTCAATCTGTGAAATCTCTTCTGTGATAAAATGGATTGTATTAACGTTATGACATGCTTGAAAGATAGAAGATGGTTGGATGATCTCCACGTCTGTGATGGTGAGAACACCAAACAACAACAACAACAACAACAACAACAACAGAAGACCGACAACAATAACAG
>OLKM01002894.1:0-5000 GCA_900291075.1 Melanogrammus aeglefinus | reverse complement strand
ACGAGGGAGTCCTACGAGCTGCAGACAGTCATCGGTCAGTATCTGATCAACGAGAACCAGAGGAGGGAGCGACTCTGAGTTATTAGCGGAGGCTGATGCCGACCGGCTTATTACGGCTAGCGGTGCTTTGCAATGAGGTTGCCTTCATATTGTCATATTGTTTCACCGTTAACTTCATATTGTCATATTGACACCGTTACATTCATATTGTTATATTGTTGCGGTTGGACATTTATATTGGTATATTGTTTAAATTCATGTTGTTATATATTCATATTGTTGCATTGTTCTATATTCATATTGTTGCATTGTAACATTCTTGTTACATTCTTGTTACATTCCAAATACCGGTAGTTATATTCGTATTGTTGCATTCATATTTGATTCATAATCACATGCTTTATGCTTAAGAACAGGATGCAACGCGATGTAGCCTACTGAGGTTTAGTTGTTTATTGCTGTTGTTTATTTAACTGGTTTAGTGGTTTATTGGAAAAAAATACCCTACTAATAAGTTAGCATACAACAACAGTCTAAGCTGAACTAGTTTCTCTTTGGAGCTATTCAATCTTATATGATGCAATCTTTTTTACTTTGATAAAAAGAACAGCAACCACCCCCCCCCCCCCCCCCCCATGGGGGGGGGATTTACTCAAACGTATAGACATGAGCTAATGAGGAAAATAAGTTGTGTCACTTTGATGAATGAATGAATGATGTCAAAATATGGCCTGAGGTGAGTCATGAAGCAGTACCACGCTGTATATGTGCAGGGGTTAGGTAGTGACTTAACCCTGGGCTTGTAAGTCATGCATATGTGCTGTTAGTGCTATAACCCTGGGCTTGTATCAGCCCTGGAGTCTGAGTACTGTTTCTCAGCGTGTGATGTAGCACTAGGAGCTAGGGTTAGTTTGTGATGTAGCACTAGGAGCTAGGGTTAGTTTGTGATGTAGCACTAGGAGCTAGGGTTAGCGTGTGTTGTAGCACAAGGAGCTAGGGTTAGCATGTGATGTAGCACAAGGAGCTAGGGTTAGCGTGTGTTGTAGCACAAGGCGCTAGGGTTAGCGTGCGATGTAGCACTGGGCTGGGAGGTGTCTGCGTGTCTGTGTGTCTCTGTGTGTCTCTGTGTGTGTCTCAGTGTGTGTGTTTGTTTCTCTGTGTGTCTCTGTGGCGTGTCTGTGTTTGTTGACCCTCAGTGTGGTGTCTGGTGTTGTCTCTGTGTGTGGTGTCTGGCTGTGTGTCTGTGTTGTTGACCCTCTGTGTGTGTCTCTGTGGTGGTGTCTGTGTGTTCTCGCGCGCCCCAGGACGGGGGGCGGCACGGCCGTGTGGTCCAGGCCGCTCTCTGCTCCCGCAGACGGAACGCGTCGCCATCAAGAGGATCAACCTGGAGAAATGTCAGACCAGCATGGAGGAGCTGCTGGTGAGAGGAGTGGCTTAGGGTTAGGGTTAGGGTCAAGGGTTAGGGTTAAGGTGCGTTCACACTAAAAGACACGTTTGACACCCGTTCGTGTTGTCGCCGAAGTTTTGTCAGGCCAATTTTCTGAGGTTCATCCCAGACTGCACTGCAGGGAACGGTTGGCTGGTTGAACGCTGACGGCTGCTACGTTACACATGTCACCCAGTGGCTACGCTGTTGAATGCTGATTGGCTGTCATCACGCGAATGTCGCGGCAAAGTGGAAATATTTCAACTCGAGCAAATTTGTCCCGCTGTAAATCCTCATGAACGCACTCGCCTGTGCAGGGTAAAAGTGTCATGCGACAAATCAAAATTTGTCGCAGGTTTTCAAATTCGCCCTATCCGCGTCTCTACATTGACTTTGTATGTCGCCCCTTCACGTTTGATGTGAACGCACCTTTAGGGTTAGAGGTCAGGGTTAGGTTCGGGGGTTAGGCTTAGGGTTAGGGTTAATTGTTTTGGTTAGAGTTATGCTAAGTGGTTTGGGGTAGGGTTGGGGGTTAAAGGTCAGGAGCCATGGACCCCAACATGACCCCTGTGATATAACGTCTAACTCCATGTCCATCTGTCTCTAGAAAGAGATCCAGGCCCTGAGTGGCTGCAGCCATCCCAACGTGGTGAGCTACTTCACCTCCTTCGTGGTGCGAGACGAGCTGTGGCTGGTCATGAGGCTGCTGGCAGGAGGTGAGCAACGGGTTAGGAGTCTGGTGTCTGGTACTAGTATCACTACAAGTATCCATTCAGATTAGTATCACTAGTGTCTGGTACTAGTATCACTTATCCATTCAGATTAGTATCACTAGTATCTGATTCTCATAGTAGTAGAAGTATCCATTCAGATTAGTATCACTAGTATCTGATTCTATAGTAGTCAGAATGTATCCATTCAGATTAGTATCACTAGTGTCTGATTCTAATAGTAGTAGAAGTATCCATTCAGATTAGTATCACTAGTAATCATGGTCTGATTTGCTGTCCAATTCTTGGAGTTCGTCGAAGTTATTATAAAAATGTTTTTTATTTTTAAGATTCCGTTCTCTTTTCTACTGTGTGTGATTTTAATATAGTGTTGTTCATGTTAAACCTTAATAGTGTGTTCCATCTTAACTAATGTGTTGGTCATATTAACTAATAGTTAGTTAGTCATCTTAAACTAATAGTGGTTGGTCATCTGACTAATATTGTTGGTCATATTAACTAATAGTGTTGGTCATATTAACTAATAGTGTTGGTCATCTTAACTAATAGTGTTGGTCATATTAACTAATAGTGTTGGTCATATTAACTAATAGTGTTGGTCATCTTAACTAATAGTGTTGGTCATCTTAACTAATAGTGTTGGTCATATTAACTAATAGTGTTGGTCATATTAACTAATAGTGTTGGTCATATTAACTAATAGTGTTGGTCATCTTAACTAATAGTGTTGGTCATCTTAACTAATAGTGTTGGTCATATTAACTAATAGTGTTGGTCATATTAACTAATGGGTCATGGTCATCTTAACTTAATAGTGTTGGTCAATATTAACTAATAGTGTTGGTCATATTAACTATAGTGTTGGTCTAATACTTAACTAAATAGTGTGGATCATCTTAAACTAATAGTATTGGTCGTCTCGTAACTAATAGTGTTAGTCATATAACTAATAATGGGTTGGTCATAATTAACTAATAGTGTTGGTCATCTAACTAATAGGGTTGGATCTCATATTAACTAATAGGGACTTTAGTACATCTTTAATAATAGTGTTGGTCATTTAACTAATAGTATTGGTATATCTAACTTAATAGTTGTTGGTCATATTACTACATAGGGTTGGTTCATATTATAACTAATAGTGTTGGTCATATTACTAATAGTGTTGGGTCATATTAACTAATAGTGTTGGCCATATTAAACTAATAGTATTGGTCTCTAATCTAATAGTGTGTCATATTAAACTATATGGTTGGTCATATTAACTAATAGGGTTGTCCATATTAAACTAATGTGTGTCGATCATAAACTTATAGGTTTGGTCATATTAACTAAATAGTGTTTCATTTCTTAACTAATAGGGATTGGTCAATTAACTAAATAGGGTTGTCAGTATTAACTAATAGTGTTGGTCATCTTAACTAATAGTATTGTCATCTTACTAATAGTGTTGGTCTGATTAACTAATAGGGGTTGTCATATTAACTAATAGTGTTGTCATATTAACTAATAGTGTTGGTTCATCTAAACTAATAGTGTGTCTCTTAACTAATAGGGTCTCGGATCATCTACACTAATAGTGTTGTCATATTAATCTAATAGAGTTGATCAATATTAACTAATATCGTGTTGTCATCACACATACGGTATCATCTTAACAATAGTTTTGTATTCTTAACTATATAGTGTTAGCATCCGTAACTAAATAGTGTTGTCATATTAACTAATGTGTTTGCTCATCTTAACAATAGTGTCTCGGTTCATCGAATACTAATTATGTGCTGCATTTATAACTAAGTAGTTTTGGTCATATTAACTAACGGGGCTTCATATTATACTCATAGTGCTGGTCATCTTAACTAATCATAACAATTCCTAAACTAAGTAGTGTCACTATTAACTAATATGTTGCGTCAAATTAACTAATGAGGTTAGATCATCGTGACACCTCAGTTAGTCATCTTAACCCTAATAGATGATTGGGCCATCTTAACTATATTCTAAGGTATCATATAACTTAAACTAGTGGGTCGTTCATATAACTAATCTCAGTAGAGTTATTTCAGCTCTTAATAATAGGTTGTCATATTAAAGACTAAATCAGTGTTGCGTATTATTTAAAGCTAAGTAGTTGTGGTCATATTATACCTAATTTATGTTTGTCAGTCTTAACTTACAAAATATGTTGATCATCTTTAACTAAGAGTTAGTCATCGTTAACTAATAGGGGTTGGTCATCTTAAGCTAATATGCGTTGTCGTCATCCTTTAACTACACCAAGGATTATCAGTGACCCTAGCCAGCACTAATTAGATTTCGCATCATATTTAACTAATTAGGGCCATTCGTGTCACTACTATATACTAATCTGTATCTGATTGCTTAATAGTCGAAAGACTGACATACATAATCGACTGTTGCTTGTTGTTGTTTTTTGTGTTACCATTTTAGTTAGTTAAGTCTGGTCTTATGATAATTGTTGTGTATTGTCGTCTACCATATTTTGTGCAGTATGTCGATACATTGATATAGTGTTGGTTTTGTGTTACTACTGGTGCCTTGTTCGTGTTTTGTTATTTCAGTCTTGTGTACATTTAGGTATGCGTGTTGTGTTTGTGTTGCATGCGGTGTGTGTTGTATGCCTGTTGTGTGTTGTGTATGTTGTTAGTAGCGTGTTTTGTGTGTGTATGCGTGTTGTTGTTGTTTTTCCTTTGTTGTGGTTGTTGCGTATGTTGTGTGTTTGTGTGTTGTTTGTGTGTGTGTCATGTGTGTTGGTGTTGTTGCGTGTTGTGTTGTTCTTGTTGTGCGTCGTCTAGGTGTTGTGGCTGTTCGTGTGTTTTGTG
>OLKM01002893.1:47500-51003 GCA_900291075.1 Melanogrammus aeglefinus | reverse complement strand
GATCATCGTAATCACCTTCATCCTGCTAAACGCTAAGCTAAGCGCTGAGCTAAGCGCTAAGCGTCACCCTGGTCACCACAGCCGGCTGTCCTCACAGGTGAAGGCAGACATCCAATTCAACATTCAATTGTTCTGAAAAGAAAATGCACTGTGAGAAGACTGTTCCTCTTCTGAGTGTGTTTTAGCGTTGCCTTATCGTATACAAAGAGAATGGTGATGGTGTAAAAAAATAAAGGCTTACCTGTACATCTTTTGAGCGTAGGCCCGACTTGTTCAAGCGCCATTCTTAGGCAACCCATATGGAGGCCTCTCACTTATTTACACAAAACGAATGTCACCGGTCGGCAGAGGACATCCATCTCTCGTAATGGCCGAGGTAATCACAGAAAATAGCCACTTTCAGCCGCCAGACAAGGCCCTAAGTATGAGTTGGGCTTATTGTGTTTAATTGGCAATGCTTAGCTTCAAGGTAAATTGCCTTTTTACATTTCCAGCCTATTGTGAAAAACCACACAAATCACCGTCCAGTGACTCATTCTCACCGATGGAGCAGTTCAAATACATTTGAAACACACCACACTCACACACACACACACACACACACACACACACACACACACACACACACACACACACACACACACACACACACACACACACACACACACACACACACACACACACACACACACACACACACACACACACACACACACACACACACACACACACACACACACACACACACACACACACACACACACACACACACACACACACACACACACACATACACATGCCCTCAAACAAATCCCCACATTCACAAAAACACACACACGCACACACAGGATTTGAACTCCACCGATGGAGCAGTTCAAATACATTTGAAACACACCACACACACACACACACACACACACATACACACACACACACACACACGCAAACACACACACATACACACCCCCACATTCACACAAACACACATTGAATATACATAGACTGTATAATATATATATATATATTATATATTATATATATATATATATATAGATATATATATAATATATATATATATATATATATATACATATATACATATACATATCTATATATGCAGTATACATATATATATATATTATATATATATATATATGCATATACATATATCATATATATATATATATATATATATATATATATATATATATATATATATATACATATACAGTTTCGTCAGTATAAAATGTACAATTTAGAACATATACACATACAAATACACACACACACACAAACACACACAAACACACACACACACACACACACACACACACACACACACACACACACACACACACACACACACACACACACACACACACACACACACACACACACACACACACACACACACACACACACACTTCAAACACAAACAGGACATCATCCATCTTAGCTCTCTCGCAGCACAGCAAACAGTTCCCATGTCAATCTATCAATGGGGCAGCTTTATCAGGCTTAGCACTCCCAGCTTCTGTTTACCTTGAGCGCATGGCTGTCAAACCAAAACTCAAAGTGTACACCTTCACCCTACTCTTCCTCCTCCTCTTCCACCTCTACCCCCTCCTCCTTAATCACTCCCCAGATGACCCTGTCCTGTTCAGGTGCCGAGAGTTTACTCTAATGCCGTGACACCAGAGTCCAGACTTACTTTATGTGATTTTCTTTGCTGATATGTTTTGGACACCACATAGAATTATGCAAGCTTGTGTGTGTGTGTGTGTGTTGGGGAGATTAAATTGTGTACCAAGCTGTGGTGTATTGGAGGATATTCAGGTATTCTTAGCATTCCTACTACCAACCTACGATATATTTGGTTAAGGGATCAAAGTAAGGGTTAAGGTCAAGGTTATGGTCAGGGTAAGGGTTATGGCTAGGGTTAAGGGTTATAGTTCGGGTAAGGGTTATAGGAAGGTAAGGGTTATGGTTAGAGAAAGGTTGAAGGACATGGTATGAATGAGGGTAGAGTTTAGAGAAGTTCAGTTTTGGATAAGGGTAAGGGTTAAGTTAAAGGTTTAGTGATAAGTGTTAGGGCTTGGTTCGGAGAATCACCATCATTGCTGTACAGTAGCAGTGATCCATAGCATACATTTTGATAGTATTTACTTAGCTGTGCATTACAACTTCAGCTGTGTAGCTGAGTAGTAGTTTCAATAACAATGTTCTGTTTGTATGTTTGTTTTATGTACTGTTATCTTAGAAGTAAGGGTAAGGGTTAGGTTATAGGGTTATAGGTTATTTGTTATAGAAATAATGCAGAATAGTTCCCGGCTATAGCATAAACCGTTTAGCTGTCAGCAAAACGGCTGATAATAACCTAATGCCTGTTGGCACAGAGCTAATCCTATTGTAGCACTGATGTTATCTGTATGGAGCGTGAAATGGAGCACACCTAATGCTAGCAAAATATTGTTTTTTCATTGGGCCTAGATAAGGGAGCATATAGATTAGCTGGACGCCGTTTTTTCCTCATTCATCTGATAAACGTCTTTGTCAGAGCACACAAAGGCCCAGGTGCGTTGAGCGAGTGCGATATTGGAAGCAAACACACTCACGTAAGTGTGTGGACACAAGCACACAATTACGCACGTGTACTGAGTTAATTGAAAGGCACACTTGACAACAAGAGAACAGCATAGCCTCTGCCTATCAATTAATAAAATGCCCCTTTGAGTTTTTCATATAAGAAGAAAGCATATGATAGCACCTTTCCAAAGCAGGTGACAAGTGCTTTCCTTGATAATGGTATAAATGCACTGCTGCAGACTCCGACCCAAGTGCAGGTATCTGAATGAATGAATGAATGAACAGGTAAAAGCCTTTTGACAGTTGAGAACACGGCATGTCACCGAAATTGCGTGTTGCTGGTAGACACACCACGTAGCAAACTGTAATTTCACTCCTGAAAACACTATTTAAGAGTACTGTCTGCAATACCTTGCAGACTTTAAACTCGCGCCGTGGCTCCGGGTTGCCTGTGTTTAGCTTTCCTTCTCTTTTTTGTGCTGCTTTCTACACTCCATTATGGGCAATTTAGCCCTATCGTCTGGAAGGCTTGGTCCCGGTGTGGGCTTTGTTGTTTATGATCCTTAAGTCCTTAAATATACCACAGTCATTCACACCAACTGACCCTGTGTGTGTGTGTGTGTGTGTGTGTGTGTGTGTGTGTGTGTGTGTGTGTGTGTGTGTGTGTGTGTGTGTGTGTGTGTGTGTGTGTGTGTGTGTGTGTGTGTGTGTGTGTGTGTGTGTGTGTGCTGTGTGTGTGTGGTGTGTGTGTGTGTGTGTGTGCGTTTATGGAAGCACGTCTATATTATGCAAATATAACTGTCTGAGAGTGACGCGTGTGTGTGTTTGTGTAGTGTCGTGGCTGTTCGTGTGTTGTGTGTCGGTGTGTTGTGTTGTGTGTGTGTGTGTGTGTGTTGTGTGTGTGTGTGTGTGTGTGT
>OLKM01002893.1:40000-42500 GCA_900291075.1 Melanogrammus aeglefinus | reverse complement strand
GGAAGCTGGTATCTGTAAGTGCAGAACCGGTTGTTAACAAGTACAAAGTGGCTTTGTACTTGCAAAGTGGCTTTGTACTTGCTTCTCATTGGTAGAATATACTGTATGTAATGCAACAGCTGCCCCTTCAGTTTTACGTTTTTTTTGGCCCCTCGCCCCCCAGAGGTTCTGCTAGTACACCTAATGCTAGATCCGAGATTGGGAAAAAATGGAATTTGTATCAGTGGATGACCCTTTACTATGATCACACGATTTGAACCGTACTTGAAATGAAAAAAATTAAGGGCAAGCCATCAACTCACCTGAACTTAATAGTAGTATTTATAGTAGTGGTTAATATCAGGTATGTGTAGTATCACAAGAAGAATAAGAAGGTTGTGATTGATTGTATGTCAAATGATCATCCGTCATCCGTGTTTGTTGTGAAATGTGGGGCAAAAGAAGACATATCATTCATCTCTTCTTCTCCAAACCTCCATTTCTTCAACTCTCTCTCGCTTTCCTTCTCTTCACTCTCTTCTCCCCCGATTACTTATTAGTGCGGCCTACGTGCTTTGCCACTGATATTACATTTGCTCGTTGCTTGTTTTTAACCGTTTTATTGAAGCATATCAGACTTGCTATCTCTCTATCTAACCCATCCCTCCGCTGGACTAGGCAGCCCCACAGCCTCTCCTTGTTCCAGTGCACTCTGGCAGCCGCGGGTCAATATTGACCGAGCGGGGGAGTTTGCGGTGCATATGCTACGCTGTGGCATGCTTGTGCACACGCAGCTGCACACACACACACACACACACACACGCTCACGCACAGACACACACATCCACTAACACACACACGTGCACACAAACAAATGTGGTCTTTATTCCACATTTCTGTACAGAATTGTATTTTTGTCTGTTTTCTCTCTCCCTCACACAAACACAGATTCATGCTTATAGGCACACACCTCTCACTAACACACACACACAAACACACACACACACACACACACACACACACACACACACACACACACACACACACACACACACACACACACACACACACACATACACACACACACACAAACACAGTACAAACAGACACACAGACAGACACAGACACACACAAACACAATACAAACAGACACACGGCAAACCGGAAACAGGATCCACACAATTATTGAAAGGAATGATAAGCACACATTGTTTGTCGGGTTGGTATCCTCCAAGTCCATAGACGCAAGCTGTCGATAACTATAGATACAGGTATATATACACAGTATATATATATATATATAGATATAAATATCTATCAATATATCTATACAGTATATATATATATATATATATATATATATATATATATATATATATATATACTCTATATATATATATATATAATATTATATATATATATCATATGTATATATATATATATATACATATATATATATACTGTATAGATATATTGATAGATATTTATTATACAGTATGATATATAAATAATAGATATATAGATATAGGCCTATTTATATATTACTGTTTATGAATTTGAGCAGGGGCAGGTTTAAATGACATCCAACATTACAGTATATCTTTCCATTGTTGCAGCAAGATTTTCTACACAGTTTGGCCTCAGTATACACATACTTTAACCAGGGACAAGTGTCATCAGTGAGCGATGCCTTTATTGTGTTGTCTCAGAGGGAGGCAGGGCAGCCGCCTCAGAGTTCCTGAGGTTCAGGGCAGGAGATGTCAACTCAATGAAAAAGTCCAAACAAGGAAGCACCAGGAGTGACTTTGATTCTCTTGTGAATCAATTTGTTGAAGGATTTTTACTTTCCAGACACTACCTGATCTGCTTACAGTTTTTTCCTATCGTTTTAGGCAATTTACCTAAACCATGTTCACATTCCCTAAACACTTCACACAGTGAGCATACCAGTAGACCATGTGAACCAAACTGTGGTTACTTGCCCCTATGTTAAGATACAAATGCTGGCAATGACGCCTTCTTCCAAATTTCATGGATACCTGCCCCAGTCAATGTTCACTACCGGCAAAACGCTGTGGAACTACAGCATATTTTACCAATGTTTAGATACTCTGTTCAAAACAGTGAACTTTCTGTTCAAAACCTAACAGTAATTTAGATCACTGTAGATGGAAAGATGCTGCATTTGGACAGCACAAATGAGTTACATTGTTTGAATAAGAAAAATATATTTAGTTTATAGTTATATTTATTTTATTTTACAGTAATTTTTTGATTTTTTCCCCCTGTTGCACTATAGTTCTTGTGTGTGAATTGGCACATGGAATTACTTTTTCTCTACGTAAAAGCAACACTACATACAATGATCTGTACAAAACACAGAGGATAGAGTTTTGCAATGCAAAACACCTGGTGGTCATTTTCAGCTAAAGACCTACTCAGCTAAAAAAACCTACTCAGGTGGTGTTTTACATGTAATTTGTACCTCGTTGAAAAAGGGCCTTCTTTGGCATTTGCTTTG
>OLKM01002893.1:0-12500 GCA_900291075.1 Melanogrammus aeglefinus | reverse complement strand
CACACACACACACACACACACACATACACACACACACACACAACACACACACACACACACACACACACACACACACACACACACACACACACACACACACACACACACACACACACAAACACGTACAAACACACATGCTTGGAAATGCACAACACAATCAATGCTTACATGTGAGGGGTGCATCTTGGCTGAGCAGCAGCCTTGTTGGGCTGCAGATGAAGAGTAAGGTGAGTACGGTTAGCAGAGGCGGATGTGGTTTCACTCGCTGTGTGGTGAAGAGGAAAACACCTCAGATGTTGTTATTCACAGCAGAAAAAAAAAACGACAGCGCAACGACAAAGCGCAGGGACCATGCTTTCTTTAAACCAGGTCACACTGTGTTTAATTCAAAAAATAAGCAAGGACAGGAACATTTGAATTTTGAGACGGAAATAATAAGAAATTGAAATCATCTGTAGAAAGAAAAAGGAAATTGTTGTGTTAATAATATATCCCCTAAAGTAATGGGACATTGCACTGGTTTGTTAAACTGAAGAATTCCAAATTGAAAGAAGAAAAAGTTAACTCACTGAGTCTATACAAGTAAAATGAGAAACAATTCTTATTATAATACAAATAAGGTAAAAGCAAGAATAAAAAACAAAAAATAAATCTAAAGATAGCTGAGATCAGATCCTGAAAGCAGTACCATCAAATCTGTAAAGGTTAGGGGATGTGAAAAAAAGGTGTTAGCATATTGGGGTTTCATATAAAAAGTCTACTTCACACAGACAGCAACGTGAACCTGAAACCCACGCGTCAACTTGGCCCCCTGTAAAATTCACGTTGGGCCCAGCCTAGATTCCAGTATTCATTTTCGGTTGTGTAACAATTTGTCAGTGGATAAACTGTTGACTCATTCAATACAGTGAGATCATTTTCGGTGACATGTACTCCTAAACGTGTTTATATTTCACCCCACAACATCTTAAATTAAGAATAGATGCTGTCTGCAACAAGGCTAAGCTGTGCACTTCCTGCTAAGCATACTGCTCAAAGGGCCGTGTCCGCATAAAGGTTGTATACAACGCATCGCTTCGGTCCATACTAAAACTCTCGCTTGAATGAAAAGAAGATCCTATCAACAACATTGGTATCGTATGGTTTCATAGCATTTAAGATAAGAGTTTGCCCGAAACAAATGCCCATGCTCAGAATCTCCTTCCTGCGTCCTCTGACCACAGAGTCCTAGATGACAGACTTCACACTCGTCGTCCCAAACCAAGATGAGGCATCAGGGTGGTGCAGAAAGAGTGGGTAGACATCCATGGGTCTTCTTATAGTTATTAGTCAACAATATGGTGAATGTTAGCTGGTAGCTCTGATAACACTGGACACTGGTCGTTGTAGACACGGGAGGCATGGACAGAAAGGCGATGTCCAGCCTAACGGGTAGGTAGTAGAGAGGGACGCCAATTCACTGAAAGTAATGCTAGAAGCGCCAGTAACAAACCCATAAACAAATGAAGTAATAATAAATATATATATATATATACTGTATATATATCGGATACATGGATGGATTCAACTACAATAAATACAATGAATGGATAATTGAACCACGTAGCAGGGTGTGTAGTGAGTGTATTAGGCTCTCTGATCTTCCGGGGAGAGTGTGTGATTCCTGCTCTCCAGTGGGTCAGATTAGAGGACTGATGTGCAGCCAGCACATTAACGCTAGTCTAGACAGTGACCCGCTACACAGTGCCGGATGATAGGAAAATGACAGAGCCTTCCGAAGGGCACGTTTATGTGTGTGTGTATGTGTCTGTGTCTGTGTGCTTGTACATTATGGGACGTCTCAATATAATGATATTGTTATTGAAGGCATGTTTTGACTGTGCTAGCAATGCTCGATTTGAAGCCAAGATGAATAAGACAACCTTTAGATTTTTTCTTCTGTGTGCTTTTTATTCATGTGTGCGCGCCTGTGTGTGCGTGCGTGTGCGTGCGTGTGCGTGCGTGTGCGTAAGAATCAAACAGAGCCACGGCTGATGAGTGGGGTAATTATGAGGTTCCCCTGCCCCTCCAACAACCAGCCGTCCTCTGTAGTTGAGCCTTATAGCAACCCCCCATGTGGACGTAGACCGTCTAATTACAAGCACCCTGCAGGCACTGCTCACACTGCTGCACATACGCACACACATAGTGTGTGTGTGTGTTTGTGTGTGTGTGTGTGTGTGTTTGTGTGTCTCAATGTGGGCACCTTAACCACTGTCATTGTGAATGTATATGTCTGTGTGTGTGTGTGTGTGTGTGTGTGTGTGTGTGTGTGTGTGTGTGTGTGTGTGTGTGTGTGTGTGTGTGTGTGTGTGTGTGTGTGTGTGTGTGTGTGTGTGTGTGTGTGTGCGCGCGCGTGTGGTGTGTGTGTGTGTGTGTGTTGGTGTGTTGTGTGTGTGTGTGTTGTGTGTGTGTGTGTGTGTGTGTGTGTGTGTGTGTGTGTGTGTGTGTGTGTGTGTGTGTGTGTGTGTGTGTGTGTGTGTGTGTGTGTGTGTGTGTGTGTGTGTGTGTGTGTGTGTGTGTGTGTGTGTGTGTGTGTGTATGTGCTGCCACCAGTCACTAATACAACAGTTGGTCTAGCAGGGGCCTCACGAAGAGAGAGGCGGTGTAATGGCTCGCTGAAAGGAAGGCCCTCCCCCTTTGATGAGCTGCAGCTACTGCTGGGTGCTTGTGTGTGTTTGTGCGGGCGGGTAAACCATGACGGCTAAAACATATTAGTAATCCTGCTCTGCCCTTCATTCCCTGCCCGCTCTATTCACTGTAAGTGGTTTGAAATAGAGCATCTAACAATGTCTTTAATGTGGCCCCTTTGTGCTATATAATGATATTAGGGGACATCCTGATTAGAAGATGGAAGCACAAAGAAGAATCGGTGTGACACAAACCACAACCCTCAACCAACACGCAAACAGCAACAATACATATGACCCACCGCTGAACAATAAACCAACTCACCCTAGTCAGACACACACACACAAGCCTCTTTCCCCCCTCTGCAAAACATTCAATCCAAGCCTCTTCACATCAAGGGAAACCAACACACACACACACACACACACACACACACACACACACACACACACACACACACACACACACACACACACACACACACACACACACACACACACGCACACACACACACAAACACACACACACACACACACACACACACACGCACATGGGCGCCGTCCACACACAAACACACACACACAAACATAAACAGTTTACGCAGAGGCCCGGGGGAGATGCAGAGCTAACAAGACACACAGGCACCTAGCGCCGCAACATTGTCCCTACCTTCCATTACGGAGAAAACACAGAGACCAAGATGACCGCCTCGCGCCACAGAGACACAGTGTTGTGGTGGGGAGCCGTCCCTTCTTTCTGCCCGCTCCGTCTCACTTACACAAACAAAGACAGGCCCAACCGGTACTTTTCCCCCGTCTGTCTGGTGACTCTGCATGTTAAGGCATCCCTGCCACCCATTTATTCCCATGCTCTTAGGGGCCAGTCTAAATGTTGCACAGCAATACATACACAAACATGCCATTACTGTGTGTTTGCGTGTGTGTGTGTGTGTGTGTGTGTGTGTGTGTGTGTGTGTGTGTGTGTGTGTGTGTGTGTGTGTGTGTGTGTGTGTGTGTGTGTGTGTGTGTGTGTGTGTGTGTGTGTGTGTGTGTGTGTGTGTGTGTGTGTGTGTGTGAGAGTGTGGTTATGTGCGAACGTGAGTGCATATTGGAACAGGAACTCGGTGTGCAAGTACAACAAATACAATCTCTCTCTCTCTCTCTCTCTCTCTCTCTCTCTCTCTCTCTCTCTCTCTCTCTCTCATGTGTGACCTGAATGGAAGGGGAAAAAGACCACCGTGTAAAAAAAAAAGAGATCTCTATTTAAAGCTGAGTGCTGTATGCCCACCCCAGTGCCCCCCCCGTCCCAGTGCCCTCCTCACGGAGCCGCTTCCACAACCGACACCCCGCCCCACCCTCCCCTCCCCTGGTAACCACTCGCGTATTAAAGGTTTCCTAACCTGTGGCCTTGAGTTAGTGCTCTAAAACCAACACCAACCGTGACCCTATAAATACCACCAGCGAAAGGGGGTGAGGCAGGGGGTGAGGCAGGCAGGCAGGGAGGGAGGGAGGGATGGGGGGGGGGGGGGAGGGTGGGAGAGGGCTCTGCAAGCCCTCAACGTGGTGTTTTTTGTCATCTTGTGTGGCTGCACTGGAATACAGCGGCAATGAGGAATAAAGTAGTGAGCTGGAGGACTCCACCAGACGTGGTGGGCCAGTTCATGGTGGAAACGGCCAGTACCATGTGGCCTTTTTCCATACACATGGGCAGGCTTAGATCAACTCAGTTTGACACAGCGCATCACCATGACCACATGGCTGACCCCCTGGGAGTCTTTAACTGATGACACCCTTGTCCTGAGTCGATAGCGTTTAAATGCAGTGCCCGCTTTTGGCACTGTTGGCTATTATTATACTATTATCATCACGACTACTACTATTATTATTGCATTATTGGGGTCATCAACTTTCTTGTACTGCTCTCAGTGCCAGCCAAGATATCCTTCTCAGTCTTCGTGCTCCAAACAGTGACCGGGGCAGTGTGTGTGTTTCTTTTGCTGTTGAAACAGTTGCATCACTGCCGTTGAATGAAACCGTCGCTGAATGATGACCAACACCAGCCCCGGCGTCCCGGCAACCTGCCTTGGTCCATTTCGGGCACCAGTGTATGTGACTTAGTGCTGTGAGTCATGAGGGTGTTTTATGAAGGGATTTTTTTTTTAAATATATGTACAAGTCTGTGATTGGTAGGACTGAGCTTCATTGGTTCTGCTAGGCAACGTGAACAAACAGCCAAACACACTGTAGGTACACACATGCATTTGTATAGGAAAATTGCTTCTGCATGCCTAGATCATGCAGAAAAACGTCTACTGCACAGTTCTGCGTGTTGAGTGTGTTGTCATGATTTGCTGAACGGAAAGAGAGGATCCCCTTGGGTGTGATCAGTTCTGTAACCGCAAGCTTACCACCAGTCATAGTGGAAAGCACAGGTTGTGTTTTTGTGGACTTTTTTGATTTATCACCTGTAACTGTCACCTCATTAACACATAACTCTTCGACACTCTAAGTCTATGTTTGGCTTTTGCTACCTTTTTCTAATGTTATAACTGAGATGATATGGATAAATCACAGTGGAACTAAGGATAGAGACAGTCAGACATTTTGCGTTCTTTTTTTGTCCCTCAACAGGCTATTAATGAAAAAGCAATTCATAAGACTGACCACACAGTTTGTGTAAAAAGAAGAAAGTATTGTGAACCTCCATTCAACTGCAATTATCACTGTTGTGTGTGTCTGCATGTGTGTGTGTGTGTGTGTGTGTGTGTGTGTGTGTGTGTGTGTGTGTGTGTGTGTGTGTGTGTGTGTGTGTGTGTGTGTGTGTGTGTGTGTGTGTGTGTGTGTGTGTGTGTGTGTGTGTGTGTGTGTGCATGCATGTGTGCGTGCGTGTGTGTGCATGTGTGTGGCTGACAGATACAAAGAGAGGGAAAGAGAGAGGAAGGGTAGTGACCGGGTGGGTCTGTGTGTGTGTGGCCTTTAGAACACTTTTACAGAGGAAAAAAAAGAACATTGGCACCCCAGGTGAATACCGATTTAAAACTTTCCTCTCAGGAAACTATTTCTCTCTCTCTCTCGCTCTCTCTCTCTCTCTCTCTCTCTCTCTCTCTCTCTCTCTCTCTCTCTCTCTCTCTCTCTCTCTCTCTCTCTCTCTCTCTCTCTCTCTCTCTCTCTCTCTCTCAAACTTTGAACTTCACACTAAAAACACGTAAAAACATGCAGACTCCGATGTGGGCACGTGCCTGCACACACACTGGCAAATGCACAAACAAAAATTCAGGCGGATACACGGACACTCATGCATGTACATGGGGACGTTAGAAGCTTAAGCATACATTTGTTTATTGATAGTATCCCTGATCATTTAAGATGTATTTTTTCTCAGAGTGCGATGCTCAAAGGTGTTTGTAAAGGAGAAATCTATGTAAAGAAAAAATAACCTTTTAGTATTTCTGATCTGCAAAGCCATGTTTACATGACATTCAGAGGCATCACATTTTACCGTCAGTTTAAAGACAGATGCTGAAACTGCTGAGTGCAGCTACGATTTTCCATGATGCAACCTTGTTTTCTGAATCCTAACCAGAAAGTTAGTTTCACAACAGCTGCAGAATTACAACAGCAACCACACACACATACACACACACACATCCAACCACACACACAGTATTGTTGTAAATCTCAGAGGGTGTAAAATCCAACGGGTTCAATTGTGGGACCTGTAAATCAAAAGGGGAAGCACTCTGATTCATTTCTTTGAATTTCGATAACGTTCCTCTTCCCTGCTAGAGTGGACTCTCCCTGATATGAGAAAGGCTAAATAGTTCGGGTCATGTTTTGGTATTTCAATTACTCAGACACCTGCTTCTCAAATGACTTGAGTAATAATTGTTGGATGACGTTTGTGTGATGGCAGACCTAAGTAAGTATGCATGGCACAGAGGTTGGTTTGATTTGTTGATTGATTTGCTTATTGATTGATCTTAATCTATTGGTACTCTCATGTGGATTTGTTGGCTTTTTTATAATTATTATCAGTGTTTAAAGGATACAATCCATCCATCCATAGCTCAATTAACCCAAAACCTATTTGATCCTATAGGAGGTCTGCCATGGTCTTACAAATAAGTTAGTGCTTTGTAACCCATTGGGTAACATTGCATAACCTAACATGATATTGGCCAACTATTTTGAAATATAGGAACGCTCATTTTAAAGGGAAACACAATGTAACATCTTTGATTTTCAAATGTTAAAACACTCCCACAAACACACACACACACACATACATACACACATAGACAGACACATACACACACACACACACGCCATGTCTTGTGTTCGGGTGAACTTGGTGTAACCTAATGACCTTGTCATTGCAAAGCACCATTGCTAGCTGTTTAGACTTGACGCTACGAACGTGAGCGTCGATTAAGGTCAGCGCAGGGCTTCGTTTAAAGGGGCTGTAGGTTTGAGATTTTGAGATCAGCAGCCAAGATGGCTTCTCTTAACCAATTAGGGACAGATATTCTGATTGGTCAGAAATTAGCCAGGGCTGGAGTACAACTGTGATGTTTTTGTTAGGGTCGAAGGGTGTTGTGCTGCTTGGCACCGCCAAACGTCAAACACGGCAGATAAAAAAGTAACAAGCCTAAACAGAATTAAGCAAGCACTCATCTCAGAGAAATTCACAACCGCAGATTTTTTTAGTTTCCAGTTTTAGGTCTGGACCTCAGTGACTTAATCGCTGTCTAAGTGCAGTACATCAACCCCAACAGATATTCTCAGAGCACATTTCAATAAGGCATAGCAAACTGACGGTATAATAAATAACACTCAAACTTTGGCCAAGTTAGATATTACCTACAGCACCTTTTAATCCTCCCAATCCAAGATAAACTCCAACTATAGCGGTCTTTATCGCCACATGACGGGCGTCTCAGCCATGTCCTTTCGAGTATACTCTATGGGGTCCCCATCATTTTCAATGTGTATTTTCTCGAGTATGCAGAGTCAAAGTCAACTGTGTCGAATGAGAAACACACCCCGATGTTCACCAGAGCGTGAGAAACCAGCGTGAAAGGATGACTTTCTAGGCCGATGCCTGCCCGTCGACAGATCTCACTTTAAGCCTCTTGGGGACTCCAGCCTTGCCAAACTTTGCACCTCCAATTGACCGTTGCCTGATGTCATGTCAATTTTTCCTTGGATATAATGAAGTAAGGCGAGTGTGATGAAGTGTAAAGGAAACCCTAAAGCGGTACGCAGAAGAGCCGCTGTGCCGAGTGGTCGGGCTAACCTGGGTCTCCCGGGGCCTGAGGAGGATACCGAGACGGCGGGCTGGGCGGTGTTTAGGAGGATGGGATGTTCAAAGCTCAACGGATTACGGTTGGGTTGAGAGAACCTGTGCAGCCGCCAGGACACACTATTTGGACAGCTGGCACAGTTTAAGCTGACTTTTTTCGGCGTGAGTGTGTGTACGTGTGTTTTTGTCTCTGTGTGTGTCTGTGCGTTTGTGTGCGTGTCTGTGGTTGAGGCTTTGCATATGAAAATCTTGTGGTTCCTGGTGAACTCTGTCTCTCTGGCTCTCGTCTCTCCGTCCTTTCGCTTTTTCCCGCGCTCTTTCACTCCGGTACCCTCTTCCAACCTCTAATTTCTCTTATTCTTTCTCCCTCTCCTACTCTCTCTCCCTCTGTCTGTCTCTCTTGGATTTCTTTGTGAGGAACTGACTGAACCCTATGCCATTAACGGTACACTCTGTGCTTCCTTCCCTTCAATTACAAAAAAAAAAATGGAGCTTGGCTTTCTGGCAGTCCATCTGAACAGCAATCCTGTGGCTTTGGCGTCTTGTCGTAAAAAAAATGAGAGAGAAAGAAGGAATTTGAGAAATAAGGAGTTTGATAGAGAGAGAGAGAGAGAGAGAGAGAGAGAGAGAGAGAGAGAGAGAGAGAGAGAGAGAGAGAGAGAGAGAGAGAGAGAGAGAGAGAGAGAGAGAGAGAGAGAGAGAGAGAGAGAGAGAGGGAGAGGGTTATTCAGTCGTGCTTTGAAAGGTATTCCAGGAGAATAGCAAAACAAGGTTCAGCTCCAGATCGCTTCAACTCAGCCTTATAATCTCCTGCACGACAGCCCTGGAGATCGCTCACCTTCTCTCCTCTGCACCTCCTCTCCTCCTCACCCCCTCTCCTGCTCAATTAATCTCGCCCTCTCCTCCTCTTCTCCCCCTGCTACTCAACCCCCCCCCCTCATTTTCTCTTCCTCATCTCCTCCATCCCTCCTCTCCTCCTCCTCTCTTCTCCCCTTCCTCTCCTACTCATCTCCTCTCGCCCTCTCCTGCTTCTGCCTTGCCTCCTCCACATGGTACAAGCCAACCAGCCTGTCTGTCTGTGTGGCTGTGTGTCTATGTGAGTGTGTGTGTGTGTTGCCTCTGTGTGTGGTCTCCACAACTCTCCTGTATGAGTCCTGTACTTCCGAGTCTCTCTCGGGCCCCAATGGTTCCCCCCTCCGCTCACTGGAATTCAACAGACCATTCCTTCCTCGCTGCTGTAACCCACACCAAAACTATCCCCCCCCCCCCCCCCACACACACACACACACACACACACACACCCTGCAGTCACATGGAAACCAAGAATCAAATATGACGCAAAACACTGTGCCCCCTCCTCTCCCCCCAACCTCCAGAGAGTATCTATGGACTCACACACACATGCAACCACACTCATAAATTATGCGCCACACCCCCTACAGCTCCCCCCCTCTCCCAGCAGGGGTGGCCGCGTGGTCATGTGTTTCTCCTTGCCTCCTTGAGGTTGTTTTGGTTACGTTTCCATTGTTTGACCAGCAACGAAAAAATGTTATAAATGTAAGACTGAAAATGACAGAACGCAGACCCAGTTGCCATGAAGCCATGGAAAGCTGTTAGTCGTCACCTTTTCAACAAACGATGAGAGCTGTCAAATGCTCTCACATGTGATCAAGTGTGTGTGTGCGTGTGTGTGCGCAAGTACGTGTGTGTGTGTGTGTGTGTGTGTGTGTGTGTGTGTGTGTGTGTGTGTGTGTGTGTGTGTGTGTGTGTGTGTGTGTGTGTGTGTGTGTGTGTGTGTGTGTGTGTGTGTGTGCGTGTGGGGGTGTGTGTGTGTGTCTGTGTGTGGGCATGTACGAGTGTGTGTGTGTGTGTGTGTGTGTGTGTGTGTGTGTGTGTGTGTGTGTGTGTGTGTGTGTGTGTGTGTGTGTGTGTGTGTGTGTGTGTGTGTGTGTGTGTAGATGGGTAAAGGGGTGCTGGGGAGTGTTAACAGATAATGAAGTGCTTTCCTCTTCTCCGCGTATGACTTAGAGAATCATATCCACATGCGGGTACGTCTCAGCTGCCAATCAACACACACGTTCGCTAATGGTGCACAGAAAGTACAAAAACAATACAATACTGGATGGGGGGAATATGCGAACACACACACACACCACACACACACACACACACACACACACACACACCGTAGACCCACATTAGTTCCACCACGTTAAAGTTTTCTGCCATAATTGTACCTGATCCTTGTTCTTGCCAAAACTGTTCCGTTCTTTTACTGACAAGAGATGGCGTGCATGTTTTTATTCCTTTACATCCATTTATAGTCTCCATATAAAAATTCCTCAGAATGTAGATGCATGCACAAACACGCATGGATGCACACGCAAAGGCACAAAAATACACACACACACACACACACACACACACACACACACACACACACACACACACACACACACACACACACACACACACACACACACACACACACACACACACACACACACACACTGCAATATGCTCTTCCATCATGTATCTATTAGGAACACCTCACCGCCTCAAGCATTGAAATCCCCTGATATAAAACTGCCTGTAAATGAACAATGAACCAAACTAACATAAAAATGTCAGACTTGGGAGTTGCCAGGCAAGCACGGGTGTTATGTGTTAAGTGTTACCAGCCAGGTGAAGCACTTATTACTTTGTTAGTGTTGTTTCAAAACTACCGTTTGAGGCCTTGCTTCCTCCCTGCTAGGCACAGCTGCATCCAATGAGACCCATTAATGACCCAGGAATAGCACCTTTTACAAGCCGTGGTGCTAGGCCCCAGGTCTACCTGCAGCACACACACACGGGCACTCACACACACACACACTCACACACACACACACACACACACACACACACACACACACACACACACACACACGCACACACACAAAAGCAGACCACTGAGTTACACACATGCATGCATACATACATACATGCGTGCAATCAAATACACACACACACACACACACACACACACACACACAACCACGCACACAATACAAACCCTTGCTCACACCGACACTGATGCACACAATCACACGCAAAAGGTACACACACAAATGCACACACTCCTATCCATTAAGTGTGTTATTATTCCGAATAAGGTCAACCTCTGGACATGGATTGCTAAAACTTAACAAAAACAAATCAATCATTCCTTCCTGGTTGTTGTCCCGTTAGCAGCACAGGCAGCACCTCAGCTTCTCACCAATCAGAGGTGAACATAAACCAGAGCAGCAGCTCCGGCCTGTCCCATAAGAGATCTGTAGTTTATCCCCGTCGCTCCAAGATCGCCCACAACTATGCCTGGAATCTCTGCCTTCCATTTTTTTCCTCCTTTTTCCTCCTTTTTCTTCTTCTTCTTCTTCTTCTTCTTCTTCTTCTTCTTCTTCTTCTTCTTCTTCTTCTTCTTCTTCTTCTTCTTCTTCTTCTTCTTCTTCTTCTTCTTCTTCTTCTTCTTCTTCTTCTTCTTCTTCTTCTTCCTCCTCCTCCTCCTCTCTCCTCCTCTCTTCTCCTCCTCTCTCTTCCTCCTCCTCTGGTTCTCTCCTTTCTGTTTCTCTGTGCAGTCCCTCTCCTCGCCTCCCTCCTCACGTTCACGGTTTACCAGAAGGAATTCCCGTGTGCGGCTTGACCTTTTAATGCACGTAAAAAAACAACACTAGACAAATTAAAGCAGCATCGCTGACATGTCTTTTGGTGGGCCGTAAATGCTTACATGCCTTACATGAAACAGATTCACAAATCTTTTCAAACAATGCCCTACCCAGTGAGTGTTGGTAGGCGTCGGTGCTTTTACAGTAGGTCAGCGTAGCATACAGTGATCTTTTTGTGTGGAAGTGAAGCAGAAGCTGATCTGGGACGTTTAGTCGTTGATGTCCTGTGTGGTACTCACTGGAAGGTGGTGGTGGCAAACTCTCCCCACCAGCACCTCGGCATTATGTTAACATTAATGTTTGTACAGAACACTAACTTAAAATTGTACTCCATACCCATACCGTCTATCTTTCTTTCTTTCTTTCTTTCTTTCTTTCTTTCTTTCTTTCTTTCTTTCTTTCTTTCTTTCTTTCTTTCTTTCTTTCTTTCTCTCTCTCTCTCTCTCTCTCTCTCTCTCTCTCTCTCTCTCTCTCTCTCTCTCTCTCTCTCTCTCTCTCTCTCTCTCTCTCTCTCTCTCTCTCTCTCTCTCTCTCTCTCTCTCTCTCTCTCTCTCTCTCTCTCTCTCTCTCTCAAACTTTGAACTTCACACTAAAAACACGTAAACAAACAGACTGCAGATCCGATGTGGGCACGTGCCTGGCACACCAACTGGCAAATGCACAAACAAAAATCAGGCGGATACACGGACACTCATGCATGTACATGGGGACGTTAGAAGCTTAAGCATACTCCCCCCTCTCCCTTGTTGCAGACTGACAACATTATTACATTGGTCTTACTTGCCCTGCCCCCTCTCTGTCTCTCTCTCCATCCTGTCTCTCTCT